>OZ030019.1:59736125-59888625 GCA_964023405.1 Apodemus agrarius
GACAAAGAAAAGGTAAGTGTGACGGTGTCCCTCGCTGTCCCAGTCCCAGTGTTTTTGTCCGTTCTTCTCATTCCCCACTGAGGTGGCTCTTTCCTATTGCTGTGTTGCTGCCGCCAGCACAAGTAGCTGTCCCTGCATCTGGGGATGCATGCCTTTGTCCCCATCCTGGGGACGCATGCCTTCGTCCCCGTCCTCGGTGGCTGGGGATGGTACAGCCACTGGTCGTCTGTATGGTTGACAGAAATGGGTCACATGCAACCTCCTCCGCACAGACTGTAAACTTAGCTGAAGTGGAACTCCAACTCAGAGTGTGAGTCCTGGGTGCTGAGGAACTGGGGTCCCAAGCCCTCTTTACGCCAGTTAGACATGTGACCCTGACTGCGCTCTTTGTCTATTTGTTGTCCTTTTTATCGACCATTACATACCGACTTGGGTGAGCATTCATGTTTTCAAGTATGCGGCGGTAAGATGAGATTAGGGTTGGTTTTGCTTTTTAAAATGAGGGATGAAAGACTGCCTCTTTGTATCTCCTGACTGATTGGGAATCAAGTCTTAAATCTCATTGGTTTCTTTTTAACAGAATTACAGACTTGAAGGGTCGGGCTGTTGGGAGTATTATCAAGAGGACTTTCAGTCTTAAAAGTTTCAGTATGCAGTATTTCGGTATTGGTAAATAAGAAGTGAGATCCCTGCTGATGTAGGACCAGTGAAACAGAAAGAGAAAACAGGTTTGCTGCTAGTGAAACAGTCCAAGCAGCAGCTGTCAACGGCGCGTGTGTGTCTGTGCTCTGTAAAAATGCATCGGATGCTGACAGGAAGCAGTTCCTCATTAACAACCAAGTTGATAGTTGGGATTTTCTGAAGTTTTTTGGGACAGATCTAGGTTTTAAGTCACCTAATCTAATTAGCTCAGATTGGCAGATGGAGACATAAAGAATTGAAGAGACGGAGATAGTTAGGGTTATGCAGTTACACGCCGGAAGGACTGTTGAAGAAGCATAAGAGGTCAGAGCAGGTGGGGAGCAGACACTGGTGGGAGCCTTTATTTAGTGGAAGACTGGAAAGAAGAGTTGGACTGTTAAAAAAACAAAAAACAGGCCGGGCGTGGTGGCGCATGCCTGTAATCCCAGCACTTGGGAGGCAGAGGCAGGCAGATTTCTGAGTTCGAGGCCAGCCTGGTCTACAGAGTGAGTTCCAGGACAGCCAGGACTACAAAGAGAAACCCTGTCTCAAAAAAACACCAAAAAAAAAAAAAAAAAAAAAAAAAAAAAAGACAAAACCTGCCATTCTAGGTGAGATAAGGAAAAAGTGGTTCCAGATGTGATTCCTTTCAAAATTAAAATACTTAAAAACAAAAACAGTTTTCTGTGTGTAGATCTAAACTAGCCCACATTGACACATTGTGAAAGGTTGCCTGGCCTCTTGAATATTTCCTACATATCAGAAGGGTCTTTTCTCTGCTGTCCCATTTAAAGCTAGACCGAAGAACTTCTTAAATTTTTTTTTATTAAGTTCTTTTAGAATGTCATTTTGTTTCGGTTTGAATTTTATGAATTTGTACATGTCCTCTGCTGTGTTCATTCAGAAGTGTGTGTGTGTGTGTGTGTCTGTGCGTGTGTCTCTGTGTATGTTTTCATAGTTACTGTCCCAGCTTCAGGGACTGAAATAATGAATCACTCAGCCACATCCATCAGGAATAATGCCGTGCAGTAGGAAATGGTATTATCGTGTGAGGAACTCCACGGTCTGACAGGGAACCCTCACACGCTTGAATATGTAGCTGAGAAACCTAAGCTACTCAGGCTGGAAGGGATCGGGCAAGAAAACGTTCCCTGGAGGAGGTGATTTGGGCAAAGGACGATCCAGAGGAAGAGCGGCAAGTCCTGCAGAGGCCCCTGGGCACTTAGTAGGTTGGCCAGAGGGATATAACAAGCTTCAGGGAGAATGTAGATCAGACGCCAGTGCGGTAGCCCCAAGGTGGGCCTGGGCTGGGCTGGTGGACGTGGCCAGAGAGGTTGGGTGATGGAAAAAAAATAGAGCCAATTTATTTGTTCAGATAAAATGTGGGAGGTGATCAGGACAGGGAGTGTCTCGAGGGAAGCTGTGAAAGTCAACTCACCAGGCTTCAGGACTGAGCAGAGGAACTTTGCACTCCCTGAAACACAGCAGCAGGTAGACCGCAGAAATGCAGCCAGAACAGAGATGCCCCCAGGCATGTGAGGCCGACCAGGGGTCCTGGCGGAGAAAGGATGGTCAGCATAGGGGGGGGGGTGCATTGGATCACCCGAGGAAGGTGTGGTGGGTGGAGAAGAAGCATGTGTGTCACCAAGGAAGAGAGACCTGCCCCCCACCTGCCTCAGCCAGATGAGCAAAGGTCTGGATCCTTCCTCTAGTACCTGTGGGCATCGGTGGGAAGCAGGTGTCCTGCCGGGCAGCAGAGGGTGTGCCCCGAGGGAAGGTGGGAAGGAGCAGAAGCCAGATGGCAGTGGTGAAGTGTGGAAGCAAGCGGGAAATGGTGGCTGCCCCTCATGTCTACACTGTGCACAACTGTGTATTTTCACCCATCACCCAGGCTCCCTGGAAGATGCTAAGAACCAGCAACAATGACTCTTAACTTCCGGGGTTGCTGGATGAGCCTTTCTTTCGAGAGCAAAAACTCGAGCAAAGTATTTTAACTTTTATACACGTGAGGAGTTTCTAAAGGTTGTACATTATTGAGACTTTTACTATCACCGAGAGAAAATATATAATTATTTAAAGGGCCACACATACACTCCAGAATCCTAGCCACAGAGTGGCCCAGGAAGGAACACGTGGACAAGGTAACACTTGTACTCGGTGACAGTTGCTCGGTTACTTCACCACCAGCATCCGGCTTTGGTCACCAAGACCCTAGAGACCATGCCATGCATTGGCTTTGAAGTCTTCAGGCTTGATCTACAAGGGCTGTTCCAGCAGTAACCAAACCCAAGAAAAAAACATTTGTAACTAACAGCCAATGGAAAGCAGGCATATGTGAGGGGAAGCCACCGGCCTCTGACGTTTTATAACTGTGACTCGCCCTTAGATAAAGCACTCGTGTGCCTTAGGACCGAGTGCTTTCTAGAAGCCAGCAGCAGCCGCCATCACAGTTCACGGCCTCCTCCTGGAAGCTTTTTAGCCCCTTTACTACTAAGCTAAGCAGAGATTCCTTGCCTCCAGCCCCTGCTAGGACGTGCTCTTACCTCTGGCGGGGGTGGGGGCAGTGTGGTGTGGGAGGTGGGGGTGGGGGTGGTAAATGGACAGCACTCCTCTCAGTATTCCTCCTGGTGGCGCTTTTAGAGAATGGGCAGGACCTCGAAGTGTAGGAGGTCAGAGCCCGACTGTGCCCAGAGCTGGGAGAAGCTGCAGTCCCTGAGTACTGCCACAGGCTGTCACTGTCGGCAGGTTCCCTGCCACCGTCCTCCTCCTCCACCCCTCTGCAAGGGCCAGCCCCCCTCCCCAGCCCTACCGCCTGAAAAGAGCCAGCGAGCCTAGTCAGCAGGGCCCAGAGCTGTCTGACTGCACCCCTGAACCTCTCCCCCTAAACCTAGGTTCTAGTCAGTGGCACAGCAGAAACCTTCCCTGGCCCTGGGATGTATTTCTATCTAATGTCAGTGTGTTGGGATGCAAGAGATTGTTGGCTGAGCGTGCACTCGCTCATACCCTCTTTATGTTGAAGACAGTGCCCTGATTATTTCCCAGATCATCTAGAGTTATTTCTGAAGTGGAAACTTAAGGGTTCTTTGGAGAGTCAGTTGTGTTAGATGTTTTGCCGGGACAAACACGTAAAGGAGTGTTTTCCTAAAGTAGACACAGGTGAAACACTAAGACAGATTCGGGAAGGAACATTTCATTAAAGCAGACACAAGAGAAAGGGTGTTCTGCTAAAGCCAGCACGCGAAGGACACGTGTTGGAGGATTCTTTGCTAACTACACTCAGGTATTGGTCTGCTGTGTTTTGCACAGTTGAGCTGCATTTGTCGGGACTCCATAGAGAGAAACACGCCAAAACCCTTCTGGTGGTGTGCTGCGACTTCTCGCAGTGTCAGGATGTCCTGCTTGCTTTAGCAGAACATCCTTTCACCTGCGTCTGTGTCAGCCAGACACTTCTTCACAAGTCTGCCCTTGCCTTTGGTACCTGTGGTGACTTCAGGAAAACACTCTTTCATGTGTTTCCCCAACAAAAAACCATCCAACACAACTGACTTTCCAAAGAACCCTTAAGTTTCCATTTCAGTTTCACGCATGGGTTTGCTACCTTGTCCAGTTAGAAAGTGACAGTCAGAGAGCGAGCCCCAGGGGCTTCTAATTTCCATGACTGCCTGCCTTCTTGAGTCTGGGATACTACTCTGTCTTCGGTCTCTCCAATTTCTCTTGTTTGTTGATTTATTTATTTATTTATTTATTCATTCATTCATTTACTTTACATTCCAATATTAGCCCCCCTTCCCCTCCCCATTACAAAACCCCTCCCCCTCCAAGAAGGGGGCGGGCCCTGAGTATCACCCCACCCTGGCACAAAGTACTGCAGGACTAGGCACAACCTTTCCCACTAAGGCAGGACATGGTGGACCAGTTAGGAGAACAGGATCCACAGGCGGGCAACGGATTCAGGAACAACCCATGTCTCCTTTTCTTAAAGGACCTATAAAATTTCATGTTAATCCTAGAAGCCAGGATGAGAAAATCAGCCACATTAACCAGAACATAGCATGGAAGCTAAATGTGGTGCTAAAGCAGCCCACCCAGGGTCTTGGCTTTTTTTTTTTCTTTTTTTCTTTTCTTTTCTTTTTTTTTTTAAGTAATCAAGGAAATGATTTGGTTTCAAATCATTTTAGTGAAACAACCATTTATATTTCCTCCACCGGAGGAGTCTGAGCATGTTTCATGCGTGGTTTCACGTGTGGGATTTGGGCCACTGACTACGTAATGTTTGGCCCCGTGACTCCTGTGGCACAAGCACTGCCTTGGTCAACTCTGTTGCCCTGTGGAAGGGCGGAGCCTTCTCCACTGTGTTGGAGGTTTAGGGGTCTGACAACTCGTCCCCCAAAGGTCAGAGGTTCCATGGGGCTGCCTCATTCATCCATGAATGCTTCAGATTCTCACCGGGAAGGTGAGGAGAAATTGCTACAAAGGCAGTGGAAACTGAGAGTTATCCCCCCCCCATCAGTAGCTGCTGGAGGGGTGGGGTGGGGTGGGGTGGGGTGGGGTGAGGTGGGGTGGGGTGGGGTGGGGTGGGGTGGCTCCACCATCTGCGAGTTTGCTAATAATCCGGAAATACTCAATCACAATCCGTTAGCGAAGTGTGCTGCCAGAGTTGAACTCTGACCTTTCCTTTTTTTCCCCCCAGTTGTTGATTTTTTTTCCTTCCATGATCAATTAATTGTTTTGACTCTTCTTTAAAAGCATAGCATTTTTGTGTGTGTGCTCATGAATATAACCATAAACACCTTCAGAATAGTCCCTGGTGCCTGTGGCGGAAATACTGGGGGAAGGCTGAAAATGCTTTGTTTCTTCTCTTTTGCCTCTGAGGAGAAAGCTAGTCACTGTCGCTGTAATTGCTGTCGTGGCTGCCCTGCTCCGAACCTCCCTCCCCGAGACTCTCCACTGGCGTGGCTAATTAGTGATCTCAGCTCTTCCCCGCCTCTAGTCTTCCTTCAGCAGGACTGTTATTTAATTTCCTCTACTTTTAACTTGTTGATGACAAGTTTTGAAAACTGTCCGTTTCAATGTTTAGAGATATAGGTGCCGACAAGTCCTGTTCCCGTGGATTTCATCTTGACATATAATTAGTGTGGTTTCATTAGCATGATAATGGAGATGGAACTGGAGGAGATAGGGCTCTAGATTCTAACAATATGGGAATTAACTTTTATGGCAACAAGTACCAGAACACGTATGTACAGATGTCTAGATTTTTTTTTCTTAATGGGAGTCCTTCCAAAAAAAAAAAAAAATTGTCAAATTCTGACAGCTGTGATGGCTTGTTTTATTCTTTAATTCTTGGCTTTTTAGTGGAAGGGCATCTTCCATTCAGCAGTTTCGGCCCCTCTAAATGAGACAGAGAAATGTGAATCTCCCCGGTGGTCGATCTTTTCACAGCTGCGGTCCAATTCCAGTGTGACATCAAATTACTAATTATAGCCGAGCGGACCGCCTTTTACAAATGACAGCCTTAGCCCCGCTGCCAGCTAGCCAGCCGCACAGCAGGGGCTCTGGGGGGAGTAAAAGAAAATGTAACTGGACTCACTCCATCTCAGGGGCATTTGACCTGACTCTCTAAAAAGCCAGTGTGCTTGAGAGAGGCAGCCCCAGGGATCTCCACACATATGCATTTTGTACGTCGCTCTTCACGGTTCGCCAAATGCAGGTCTGATTTCCTCGGGTAAAGTGAAGCCAGTGTGAAAGAGGTAAGAGGGTCAGCAGACTGCTTTTAACACGGCACCTCCTCCCTGGACCCACTGGAAGGGGAAGCAGCAGCCCTGCAGTCAGTCAGCGTTTCCAGAGCTATACTGGCAATAGTCATTGTTGACACTTTGATAACCCGCTACAAAAAGCCTCCTTGTTGATTCTTACGCATCATAAATTGCACCGGCGATTAAAAGGCTGTCTCCGGCTCTGGCATTTTACCTATTACTGACTGAAGGTTCGATAGCATTGATCATTTATACCCTCCCCCCTAAAACTCCTTTCCCAAACCCCTTTTCAGCATTTCTTCTGAGATCTTTAAATGGTCCCTTGTTATACTCAATCCCTATCCCTGTCTGGTCGTTGCAGTTATAGGCAAGATTGGATGGTACCCGGTCCCTGAGCAGGGTCCAGAAAGCTCCTAGTGTGCACTTTGGGAAACCTTTCTCCATTATGCCTTACCACTGGTGGTGAGCTGTCACCTCAGGGGACATGGTGGGGGACTTCAACTCCCTAGGCAGCTAATGCTTTAGACTTATCTCTGTATCTTCCCTCTTCTCCCCATGGAAGGGAAACGGTTTCCTTCTTCGGTGGCCTGAGGAACACCCAAAGGGTAGGGAGTGGTTTCCTGACTGAGCAGAAGCAGGCGTTATTTCACAGGGTTTGTTTTTTTTTTTTTTTTTTTTTTTTTTCCTCTGTAATCCTGGCTGTCACAAGGCTCATGTATGAGAAGCAGGCACTCTAGCGATCACTGAGTCCCTTCCCCTGCCCAGACCTTAGAAAGACAGTATGAGGAGCTTCAGCCCCGTGGACCAGAGATGGTTTTTAAAAGGGAGTTTGGAACCAAAGACATCAGAGTCTGGGATCTCAGTCCATCTTTGAGACCAGACAGGGAGATCTCAGTGATGGAATTGGGACAGGTCAGATTTTAAAAAAAAAGAAAGAAAGGACGGGGTGGAGGGTGGGGGGTGGGGGAGAGAAGATTTGATTGGATCATTGGTTCATTTGTTTCAGGGTTTTGTAAAATCTCGGGTCTTAAATCAAGCCTTTCTGGACTCTTTCAGAAATTCTGATTAATAGTAGACCACATTTAGAGTCCTGCACTTAACAGTCACCAAAATTACACTCATTTTACATAGGCAAAGCTTAAAATGCTGATATTATGGATAGACATTATATCAGCACGTGTCAGCAAGCCCTCGGGAGACTGTGAGGAAGGTCTGAGGTATTGTGGGAAGTAGAGCTGTTTTACTTGTGTCGCGTGTGATGCTGGAGATGGAATCCAGGAGTCCCGAGCATGCCGGGCAAGTGTTCTCCAGATGACCTGGAGCCTTGCTCACAGCAGGGGGTTCACTTGTACTTTCTCCAGACTGCTAAGCCTGGCACATGAGAAACAGAGGATTCTTGTGAACAGCTTCTAGATGTGACGCTTACGTCGGCATTGAAGTCGCCCAGCCTTTCTGACATGTGTGCTGTGCAAAGGCAGAGAGGTGCCTTGGGCCCCCTTGCTCCCACTGGGCGGAGGTCAGGAGAGCAGCAGAAGCACACACAGGTGCCCCGGAAGTAGCCGAAGCCAGCGACTCCCGCGCAGTTGCTTCTATAGCTAACGTTAGGGTAAAGAGCAGATGGCTAACATGTAGTGCGTGGCTTAAATTTAAGCCAGCCTGCTGCGGATGTGCAATTCTTAGAATGGCAGTCGAAGATCTCGGCTGTGTTCCTGTTAAACCAGAATCAAGAGGACTTAAGAAACTTCCCTGGTCCTGTTTGCTAGATCTTGGAGACTATTTAACTGCCACATCATTGCTTACAAAGGAAGACAGAATCATTACCTTTTCTATGGCTACTTAATATCCATTAAAATATAAAAGTATTTTAAGTAATACTTTGTACATGGTTGCTTAAGATACTTAGAGAAAGAGCCCATAGCTAGACTGTAACAGTTCTAACTAGCAACAGGCCAGGTAAGCTTACCCAGTTTTGTGCTTTTAATTTCAGCACAATTTCGCGGGCGCATTGAGATATATTTTCTTTCTGTGTTTTACATATAAACAGAGATTCTGAAATAGAACGTATGAAACAGTCACATCCAGATGTACACTCTCCTTGTTTTCGTTGTGGAAGGTTAGAAGTTAGTAAGGACCTACAAGGCCGTTTCCCAAGCTAGGTACTTAGGCCGACATTCCCTGGCGTGGTGGGGAAGGTCATTACATGCTATCGTGTGGGAAAGCACCTGTTGTCCCTGCCTCTTCTCTGTGAACCTCACCCACATTGGCTAATTTGCCTTTTCATGTATCAAATTTGTGGCTTAGCTGTTTGGGGAAGCAGAACCGATTTTGTTATAAAGCCCTAGCATCTCTTGTTACCCAAAATTGATACCATACATGTGATGTTAGTCCATTAAACTGCTTTTAATCCCCCCTCCCCCCAGCGCAAGGATTACCTACATTCTTTCCCTTACAGGGACGGGTTCTGGGGCATTTTCTACTCTGTGGACTGATTTTCCTATGACAAGCACAGAATTCTATTCTTCTTCACAAGTTTACTTTCATTTAGGTGAGCTTGTACTAGCAAGTAAGTGAGGAACAGAAGCAGTCCCTGGCATGAGACTGCAGGGACTACATGCCTTTTAACTTGTGTGTTCGGCTTGAAGGGTCACGGGAACAGCTATCAAAGACAGCCCAAGTAGCAATCTTTGACATTGGGGCTTACGGTGGAAGAAAAACTAAGTAGGTCACTAAATGAGCATGTGGAACAAAAATCCATCTCATTCTAAAGTACAAGTCCTTTAATCTCAGTGTACAGTGATACATAGAATCCTCCGCATTGAAACCTTCTGGTACCAAATCCTGTTTTCATTATACACTCAAGTGTGACCAGAGCATTTCATCTTTCTGGTAATGCTCGGATGCAGAACAAAAGGGAGGCTCCTTGTCGTGGGCTCCGTATTTTAATGTTGAAAAACATAGATTCCTCACTTTGCTATTGCTGATAGCCATTTATAATAAAATTAGCTGGTTTGTATAAAATACAGAATAAAAATAAAGCCCAATGTTGTTTACATTTGAATTCAGTGTGTTTAGAGTTAATATCTGTGACTACGGACACAAATTTAATTTTTGTAGTAGTTTTTTAACCTGTTTTTTTTTTAAATTGAACTTGATTTTTTTAATTGAACACAAAATCCTATATAATTTCTGATCTTATAAGCCTTAAAGTAGATTGTTTACTAAACTGTACAAATGACAGTAGTTATGCGCACACACACACACACACACACACACACACACACATATGCATGTATGTTAGAGATAACCCTTACTTGAAAAATACTGCTTCCATTAAATCACTTTGGTAGAAAACACTTTTTGTTATATTTTTTGGTTTTATATTCAGAGATTCTGTAAAAAGGCATAGTAATTTGGTATTTTTAAGTATAAAAGAGGTAAGTAATATAAAACTGTTCCCCAGTTCCCAAGGGAAGCACGAGGAATGTCCTCAATCCTTTATCCGAGGTGTGTCCAGGGGTGACTGGCTCACATCCACCTTTATCTGCTGAGCTGTCCACACATGGCTCTGGTCACTTCTACCATTGAGAGTGGTGTTCTGAACATTTTAAAGTCTCAAACCTCTGGCTAAATCTCCCCAGAAAGGATCCTTTATCTCCGTTGTTGAGCCATAGAGAATAAGGATTAATCAGAAACTTGACCCTGATCCAGGTTCCTGGCCCCTTCATATGTCTATCATCTGTGTCATCCCGACCTTGATCAATAGTGTTGAACAGTCTGTTCTCATAGTCCGTTCCTTCCTCACTGTAGGAAAATGCTGGCCTGCTGAGAGGGTTTAGTACTGTGCTTTAACTTAATGAAGCCCAAAGCCCTTGAGGTTTCATAGCTCATAGCAACTTTAGTATCCCAGCAAATTCACTACCTCCTAAGAATCAGTGTATAGCAGCTCCCTTGCACCTCGGTTATATTTCCTGGCTATTAAGCGTGGACTTTTTGCTTTAGGTCAGCAAAATAGTAATCACTAAACCACCCACTCACCATGAAAACTCAAACCGTAGAAAAGTAACAGGGAAAAAAAATACAGCAAATTCCTGTCCTTGGCGGTACGTATAAAAGCATTACATTTTATTCCATAGATTTAACATATATTACACAAGTTTAAATAATTTACTCCAAGAAGTTAAAGCCAAATTTTTAGTATATGGCCATATTCTGAGTCTTTGAGTTTTCAGGTTTTAACACAGGGTGTATTAGTGAGGGATTTCTACTGGGGTAAGCTCCACTGAAGATCTCAGGTTTTGTAGACACAGGAGGCAGAGTTGAGGTTGACCAAGCAGCTTATAGATGTAGAGCCTCTGAGGCAGGCAGTGAGAGACCAGCCGGCTTCAGCACGGCTGCATCTGTCCAGTGTATACCCTGTGCCACCATATGCTCTGGACAGTAGCACTTGCACACACCAACAGGTCCAAGCCTCATAGAAGGCTATGTCATAAACCTGTGCGTAACATGTGACTAATAAAAACTGAAAACTGGGGAAGGCTTATGCATGGTTTATGTTGCTGATAGCCTAAGGTAAAAGAGCCTATGCCTTTAAAACCTCAGGGAGGAGGAAAGAGGGGGGGGCAGAGAGAAAACAAACTGACCGGATCTTTATGGGCGAGTCTGCGTGCTGCCTTTCAGTCCACACACTAACCCTACTGCACAGCTATGATTATTTTCCCATGACTCAGCCGAAGAAGTGGTTTGGGACTCAACCAAGCAGCTGGCCCAAGTCACGGCCAGCTAGGTAACTCTTAATATGACACCTTTTAGAAAATAAGATAGCTCTGCTGGGGATTTCTCAGCGACAGCTTTGCCTAAAGAAGCCGTACTTGAAAACATGACAAGCATCTCCAGGTAACTTAGCTCCACATGGCAAGCACTGCTCTCGCCCTTTGACACGTATGACTTGTGCAATCCTCACAACCGCCCGCTACTTAGTAATCCTACTTAGAGATGAGAAGCCAAATCACGGAAAGAGTCACATGCCCAAAGACGCACAGCTAATAATTGGACAAGCCGAGATAAACGGTAGCAGCCAGCCTGGGTCCAGTTACCTCTAGAACCACGCGTTTTAATCTGTATCTCCTGGGTGGAGGTGGAGGTGCAGCGTCAGCCTTGGGTCAGACATCAACCAGCAGGCAAGTGAGAGGACTGGTCACTCACTCGTCTGTCCAGATGCTGGATGCAGAGACAGGAGAGCTAGATGGTAGGGAGGTGTTCCCTCTGCTTATGCCTTCAGGTGTGCTTATGTGTTTGCACATATCACAGCAATAGAGACGCTTTATCCTGAATCCGGCCCTTGCCTTGCCTACACTGACTAGATCTGGACATGGGTGTGTCCTAAGCACTATTCTAGGGAAAGCATCTGGGAGAGGAGCATTGACCCACCATATTATGCCCAGCATATTAGGCGAGGGCCCACAGCTGCCCTCCTAAGGACCTGCCTCTGCCTCTTGATCCTTTCAATGAGCCCTTAAGTCGTTTAACCAATCTGGTTTGCCCTTTTGTGAACTTGATCCAACCTAAATACATCCCCGGTGCCTGTGAAATTCACGAGCAACCTTAGTAACACAGTACCGGGTATCCAGAGTTTTATGAGTTGCAGGTTTAGACTTTGGCCTGTCTCATGAAGGAATTCTGCTGGGGTGAGTTTGAAATGGCATTCGTCTTCATTAATGTGACTGGTGTCACAAACACACCCCCAGTGTGTACTTTACTGCTTCATGTGTGGTGTATCATCTCAGTCATCAAATTGCTTGAATTCTTACACACACACACACACACACACACACACACACACACACACCCCTCTTCAGTAATTTCTTACATATAGAAATGAGTTCTATAATCCAAGTGAAGATGTAATCCCAGACCCTGCAACCCCAAAGCAAAAGGACACAAAAGCATTCAACTGTCTCCCAAGACTCATTCCTGGCTTCGTGGGGAGGCCTGCCTGCTTCTTGGGGGCCCTAACCGTTTCCATCAGGTCAGGGTATCTCTTCTTGCTGCTCTCGGAGTGTAGCTTGCTAAAACTTCAGGGCTCGTGCTTCATTCACTTCAAAACACGGTTTGGGAAGCTAGGATGATGCCTCAGTGGTTAGAGTGCCACACAAGCGTGAGAAGCCGAGTTCAAACCCCCGGCACCCGTGGAACCGCCAGGCATGGTGGTGTGCTTCTGTAATCACTGGGGTCAGGAGCATCTCCAAAGCGCGCCCACCCACCCTACCTCACCTTCCCACCCCACCTCACCTTTCCACCCCACCTCACCTTCCCACCCCACCCGACCCCCCCCAACACACACACACACACACACACACACACACACACACACACACACACAAGAGTTTGCAATTCTAAGTCCAATACAAGTGATGTTACTATTATCAATGTGCCATCTTCTGAAGGAAATTGTGCATGGTTTCTGTTTCTAACACTTACTACATCATTTTTAGTGTGCATCTTGCTTTCTGAAACTCTGTTTTGAGAGAGCCACTCCCATGCTCTTGGGGCACATTCTACTTCTGAGTGCCTCTCTTTCACACAAACCTTCTGCTTAAGCATTTTTACAATATCTTTATCAATACTCCCCTGCTAAAACGCGGACCCTGATTCAACATAAACAGATATAAGAACTCATCTCACTCTAAGGTATCGCGAAGATGTCTCCCACGTGCATGCGATCCTGCTTCCCAAACAAGATGACCAGCTCCTTACATAGGGCGTTTACTGCTTGTGGTGGCATCTCTGCCTGTGTCAGCAGTTTGGGCAACTGCCTACTGAACAGAACCTTTGAATCTCTGACACTTGCCAAACGTTCTTTATAAAGAAAATTATGTTGATGACAGTTTCAGTCACAAAATGACCAAAACGTTCTCTTCTCAAAGTGAAGCAAAATAGCAAAGCTAATAATTTGGAAATGCATGACACATGTAAATATATGAATGTATATCATCGATGTATGTGTGCATACACATATACTCTTTATAAAATGAGAGAGATGCATGCCCTTCAGACATTTGAAGGGAAACTCCGTAGATACATCCAGTGTATTTTCTTTAGCTGGAAACAGTGTGAGAAGCCAGGAAGGGGGATATGTTGTTTCCATGTTGTTGGTTTTTTTTTTTTTTCCTTAGCAGAAAAAGGACTATTAGGGGCTCAGCATAAAGCCAAGAAGGGCAGTATATTACTTTGGATTCCTTGCAGATGAAAGAAATAAGCTATGGTTAGCAGAAAGGAATTGGGGTGGAGAAGGTGGTCTGACCTTTGACCTTTCCCAGAGTGCAGGTTGCATGAAGGACAATCCACACTATCTTAAACCCCAAAGCCTGTGTTTTGTGTGCCACAGCACAGGCTAACACCTTTCCTTCTGCTGTCACCCTCACTTTGAGTTTCTCAAACCCTCTTGCATTGGTGAACCGGAGGGCAATTACGCAGCTGCTCCTTCTCGTGGTTACTTGGGTAAAATTTCCCATCTGAATCCACGATGTGTTACAGTATTATTTAGAGTTACCCAACAGCAACAAGGCTTCGAGGAACAACTGCCAAACCTCTGGTTGGATGTTCTTCCCCGACTCAGCACACAGCTGATGGGTGGGACTTTGTGAGACAAGATGCTTTGTGTACCCAAAGTTCCATTTAGGCCACCCACGCGGGGCGGAGGGTAGGTCGTATTGGATTACACAATAGAGTGTTCCTCATAAAGTACTCCAGGGCTACATGTTCAATACTTGGAAAGTTTCTTGTAAGAAAGTGAACCAAAGAACTCCATCTGTTTCATTCCTCTGAAAACTGTGATGAGGAGCATGCCTTATCCCAATTCCTAGTGGGAGTGCTCCCAGGGGTCCTGGCTCACTGGCTGACCCTCGTGGTATTAAACCACCGTACGCTTCATTGCCCCCGCCTAGGTGGACAAAACCAACATCAGTGTCCAGGTTGGAGGGAGCGCGTGGCTTTTTAAGCTCTATTCAAAAGCTCCTTCTCCTTCTCGTTTAGGCCAAAGAGCTGCCAACGTTGAAGGATAATGACTTCATCAATGAGGGACAAAAGATCTATATCGATGACAACAACAAAAAGATATTCCTGGAGAAACTGAAAAAGGATGTCGAGGTAAGAAAAACCATCCGGGAGGATCCCCATGTCCCACCACGAGCTCACTGTATCACCGTTCACCTCAATCCCTTGAACTTTTAGCGGCTTTTAAGCCATCTTTTCAAATCTATAATGAAGATTAGAATGCATATATCCTCCATTGCCCCCGGCCCACCTATAAACAGAGAGACCTCATGTTACAGGACCTGGTTTTAAGGCTCAGTGTGCCCCAGTCAGGATGACAAGAACCAGCGACCCCTGCTGTCCTCTGTAGCATGTCTCCATGCTCGGATGCCATGCCTCTGCGGGTGAAGAGGGCGCACCCACAGTAGCCAGCCTGGAAAGGCAGGAGTGCTGGGTTTGCTTCGACACCAGAGCATGTGAAACAGAAACCGGGAGACAGAGCAGAGCGGCCTTCCCTCTGACTCCCACCCCTGTGGAGGTGCACACAGCCTCGCCTTGGTTCACTGATAGCACAGGCGTGCTGACACTGGGAGGCAGAGGACCAGCCTTGCCGTGTCAGGGGGTCAGCCTGGGAGCAGTTTGGGTTCATGGCCCTGGGTGAGGGTGGCAAACAGGACCCAGTGTTCTAGTGAATGCATAGCCTATTTTGAAAGAGGTTTGTTTTTTTTAATACTGTTTTCTTTTAAGAATTAAAAGAAAAAAAAGGAAAGAAAGAAAAAACAAAATAAAAATTTCTTCATATCATTTTGTTTAGCTTTCCTGTTGGGCTTTCTTGCTTCAGTCTTTCTGAAGTAAACTCAGGGGGAAGTTATGTTCTAGTAATTTGCTGAGTTCCAAGACAGTACAATGAGGATTTTAATTTAGGCAATGACTCACTAGGTGTCTTTGCCTGTCACTTTTATGCGGCCTTTTTTGTTCCTTTGAAATACTCTTCCCTGTGTGCTAAGTTCTGCCTCTTGGAGAAAGGCTTTGTGGAAAGATTTTCCTTCTCATGTCGTTAAACCGAAACAGTTAGTGTGGCTGGATGGAGCTGGAAGGATGCTATCACCTCGGCTTGTCCTCCTGGAGGCAGAGCAGTGGTGGCGTCTGTACCCTCGCCCTCTCTCGGCCCTTTAAATTACACGACACGGGCCCACCAGGTTTATTCTGAATTATCTTTATGTCTTTTTAATTTTTTTTTTATTTCATGAATGTCTGTGTGAGGGCGTCAGATCCTCTGGAACTGGAGTTACACACAGGTGTGAGCTGCCACGTGGGTGCCGGGAATTGAACCCGGGTCCCCTAGAAGAGCAGCCAGTGCTCTTAACCACGGAGCCATCTCTCCAGCCCTATCTTTAGGTCCTTAATTATTTTCTATTATTTTAGCCTCCTTGGTGTGTGTGTGTGTGGGTGTGTGTGTGGGTGGGTGTGTAGATTACTTATTTACAAAGCATACAAGTGGGTAGTGAGTAGTTTTGGTTTTTTTTGTTTGTTTAAGGTGTTTGTTTTTCTCATGTAACTTTTTTCTCATCTTTTATTAATAAGGAGTTCATTTTGCTTGACTGCTGGTGCTTATTATAAAAACCCATGTTGGTTAAATATTTCCTTTCTACTTGAGAATCAACTTGATTTGCCTGGTAACTCGGAATTGTGGCATAGAGGAGACACTCTCTTTTGGATTTTCACATACTAATCAAGAAATTTTTGATGTTGAAAATAATATTCTTAGCAATTATGGTAAATAGCTCAGGGTGATTTGTGACCTCCCCCCACCCCCCAAAAAAAATCTTGGTTGTTTTTGTTTTCTTTCTGTTGGTCGCCATCACTGAATAGTAAGCATCCAGGAAGAATGGAGCCCTCAGAGCTCAGAGGTAGAGTTGGCTTCTGTGAGGACACTCAGCGCTCATGTTGCCTCTAGTAATTGAGTGACAAATAAAATAGTTAGTCCTGCATTGGGTTCTTTTTGTTTTGTTGTTGTTGTTGTTGTTGGTGGTGGTGGTGGTGGTGGTGGTGGTGTTTTTGGGTTTGTTTTGGTTTTTGGATTTTTTTGGTTTTTTGAGACAGGGTTTTTCTGTATAGCCCTGGCTGTCCTGGAACTCACTCTGTAGACCAGGCTGGCCTCGAACTCAGAAATCCACCTGCCTCTGCCTCCCAAGTGCTGGGATTAAAGGCATGCACCACCACTGCCTTGCAGTGTTCTTTCACACACACTGCTGCTGTGTGGAAGCGGAGGCAGAGCATACTGTCTATTCACATAGAGTGCTTCTCAGTGGCCGGTAACAGTGTCTTTACCTTTGAAACCCTGCACAAGTGTCATTAAATTTTTAAGCAGGTAAGCAGGGGAAGCAACCTGACATCTGATCTTGATAATGAGACGAGCATTTAATCTAGTTTTCTTTATTCACGAGTCCCTTGCTTTCTGATTTTGATGACCAGCCTGACTGCTAAAACTTTAAGGATGTGTCCATGTGTGCATGTGTGCTCATGTGTGCATGCTTATGTGGTCTTGTGTGCTCATGTGTGTGTTTGTGTGCTCATGTGTGCTTGTGTGCTCAAAAGTGTGTGCTCATGTGTGCTTATGTGTTTGTGTGTGCTTGTGTTCATGCTTATGTGCTCATGTATGTGCATGTATGATTATGTGCGTGCATGTGCGCTTGTGTTCATGTGTCCATGTGTGCTCATGTATGGTTATGTGCTCATGTGCTCATGTATACTCGTGTGTACATGTGTGCTGGTGTGTTCATGTGTGCTCATATGTGCTTGTGTGCATGCATGTGTGCATGCATGTGTGCTTGTGTGTTCATGTGTGTGTGCCTGTGTACATGCGTGTTATTTTCATTTTGTATTTGCTTTCCATAAACTCTTTCTGAAATTTAAGACAGATGGTAGTGCACTCTTTTAACTGCAGCACCCAGAACACAGAGGCAGGGGGATGACTCTAAGTTCAAGGCCAGTCTGGTCTACGTGGTGAGTTCTAGGTCAGCTAAGTCTATGCAGTGAAACCTGTCTCAAAACAGGAATAAAAAAAATGAAGAAAAGAAAATCTAAGTTTATTATAATTCAGTAAATGGTCTGTGTTTTTCTTTGAAACAAGAAATAATTATCATTTGAAAATCTGTTCTAATTGGTTTTTTTCTCTCCCTGCAATAGAAATTTTTGTCTATATGCCAATCAGACGCCTATATTACAGATAGCATTCATCTATACATTCAGTACACTTATGTAAACTCTTTTCTGCAAAAAAGAAAAAAAGGGGTCTTAGAATGAAACTCCCTTCCAATTTTCTTTTTTTTTCTTTTTCTTTTCTTTCTTTTCTTTCTTTCTTTTTTTTTTTTTTTTTTTTTTTGTTTGTTTGTTTGTTTGTTTTGTTTTTTGAGACAGGGTTTCTCTGTGTAGCCCTGGCTGTCCTGGAACTCATTCTGTAGACCAGGCTGGCCTCAAACTCAGAAATCCGCCTGCCTCTCCCACCCAAGTGCTGCGATTAAAGGCGTGCACCACCACTGCCCGGCTTCTCTTCCATTTTCTTCTTGTTTCCTGTCTACTCTGATTCTAACAGTAAGGAAAGCCACAGAGCACAGAGGGCGCATACGCCACGCAGTTCTAATCTATGTGGTCCCCAGAGTGTCTCCGCTGAGCCTCTCAGCTTCATGTGCTATGGACCCACAGCCGGGGCTGTGAATCAAGGCTTCGGGATGCAGGAGGCAGGGTAGCCAGCATCCTCCATGGAGCGTGTCATCCTTCCCATAAAACTACTGCCTTTTTTCAGTCGTAAAACAACTGCTTCTGTTCCAGTACTGTTACTATCTGCCTTTGCCTGATGGGGAAGTTGAGTCCAGGGATACCGACAGACAGCCACTGAATCAGAGCATGAGTTAACTACTCAGAGTCCATACTCCCAAACACTCTGACACAGAATGTGAACTGACAGTCTGAAGGTGGCCAGGATTTTGTGTTCCTCAAAGACTCTCAAGGAGGATGATTACAGATTTCATTTTAATACGATTTTTTTTTGAGACTCTTACGAGGGTCGCAGTTTTTAACAGTGTGGTCACATGATGGGCAGTCAGATTGGAGTGTTTACTCATGTCTCTAGTGTTGGGAGGTGGGGTTTGAGGAGGTAAGGAGGTTCATTTCAGCCTGCTGACACGGGTTGATAACCTGCTCCTTGACCACATGGCCTGGTAGAAGAGTTGGCTCTAGTACTCATACAAATCCCGAGGAAGATCCTAGCTCCAGGAGGTAACACTGGCTAAGGGTGGGGCTTTGAGATAGACTGTGTGCTTTGACATGTACAGGCCTATGGGCTTAGCACCCATGAAAATAAGAAAGAAAATTAAACTACAGGAATTTAGAATAATGAGGAACTTATTCTAAGGGAATCAGATAGATTGGATCTTATGAGAGGAAAAAAGAAAGGAACCAGAGGCCTGGCAGTGTGAGACTTGTACAAAGGCAGGCAGAGGGTCTGAGGAGTTCAGAATCCACACATCTGGAGATACTACATATTTTAAAGATAAATATATGAGATCACCCAGGTCTGGTTATACATGAGGCAGGTAAGTAGCTATGAGTTTGAGACCAGCCTGGTGCGCTCTGGCCCAACCAAGGTTTTGCAGTGGGACCCCACCACAAATAAACGAGTAAACAGACAAGTTTAAAGAGATCAGTGGCGGGGTGGTAGGTGGGTAGATATGGCTTGCCTTTCCCACGTTCACTGGCACCAGCCCCACAGCTGAGCCCTAGTCCCCAGCTTATCTTCTCCTTCTGCATGTGGGCTCACACTGTGGGACTCCCCTTTCCTCTCTTCTCCTTTCCCTCTTACTCGAAGGTTTGGAATGAGCCCAGCTCCTTTCACTCTGACACCAAAGTGACTTGCATTAAAGTTAAGCAGGGATCGGGCTGGAGAGATGACTTTAGAGCACTGACTGCTCTTCCGAAGGCCTTGAGTTCAATTCCCAGCAACCACATGGTGGCTCATAATCATCGGTAATGGGATCTGACTCCCTCTTCTGGTGTGTCTGAAGACAGCTACAGTGTACTCATCATATACATTTAAAAATAAATAAATAACAGGAGCTGGAGTCGCCTCTCCCACATGCTTTTCCTCTAGACTCGCACCCATCCTGCTGTTGTATGTACAAGCACGCTTCCTCTGAGCTACCTGGTGCTCTCCTTCACAGCACCAGAGTGGTGGCAAGTCCTCAAGGAGTTGTGGCCATTTACCTTTTGCAGCTAGGATTCTGCAGAGCCAGCCAGCCAGTCAGTGAGCAGGCTGCCCAGTCTGCTCTCTTTTAAGCCATCCACGCTTCAATGGATCAATCAGGGCACCTCAAGCCATGTATCTGTGTAGATCCGATTAATTAAGAAAATAAATGAGAAAAGAGAGCAACATGCAAAGTCAAAGAACTTGGCAGGTGGGCAGGGACACACCCACAGGTGGGTGGGTCTTGCTTTGCTGGACAGTACAGTATCCACCGGAAAGGGAAAGGGGGCAGTACCCCTGGGGCCTCATGGGAAATGGAGTACCTTAGCCTCATCAGCAGCCAGAAGTGGGTACAGTCCATGGGCTGCTCAGAATGGGTACACTGATGCCGCTCACTTGCCCGGTGGTAGGGATCTAAGGGCTTTTGCTGTTAGTGGCCGACAGTGTGAAAATCATGTGCTAGGAGTATGCTGGAGTATGAAGTGCTTTCCAGGAGGCTTCTTCGACCGAGGCGAGCTGGTGACTCCTTGGTTTTCCCCATTCACCTGTTTCATTGTTGGGATAAACACACACACACACACACACACACACACACACACACACACACTCTTCTCAGATGGCAGCTTATACTCTTAGGCAAACCTCAGTGGCTGCATAAGAAACGCCAGTCTCAGAGCATTTGTTGGGTGGGGTGGGATAATCCTGGCACTGAGCCAGCCAGAAACGAGGAAACTTAGAATGATAACCACATAAAGGAGGCCGGGGGTCCCAATCAGCCCTCAGTGCCTTCCCCAGTGCGAGTGCTTCCGATCCCAAATTCTTTGATTCTGAGCATAAAGTGTAACAGACCTGTCTCCCTCCCCAACCCCTCTCCAGTTCCTGGCACAGTTAAAGCTCATGGACTACAGCCTGCTGGTGGGGATTCACGACGTGGAGCGAGCAGAGCAGGAGGAGGTGGAGTGCGAGGAGAACGAAGGGGAAGAGGAGGGAGAAAGCGACGGCACCCACCCGGTCGGGACGCCACCGGACAGTCCCGGAAATACACTCAACAGCTCACCGCCCTTGGCCCCCGGCGAGTTTGATCCAAACATTGATGTTTATGCAATTAAATGCCATGAAAGTAAGCTTCGTGTTATCGACTCTTTCTGCATACGGAGTGCTTTGAGTTTTTGCACCGTGATCTATCAGTAATTCTGGCCCTAGTTCCAAGGGTCCCTGCTGAGTCAAACGCATTGATATCAGACAATGATGTATGTTTAAAGGCAACTGTAATTTCAGGTGTTAGAGGGGAGAAGAAAACTAGAAGGCATTTTTAATATATTATTACACATACACATTTGTAGATAATGCATTATGACATAGATGTCCAGTGTCTTCTGACAGGTGTGTCCAGCGTGCACATCAGGATAGCACTGAATGAAGTATCCCAACGCATTTGTAGATCACAATATTATGCCTCAGTGTCAAAAGGTTAAATACCCCAAACACGTTACCTTAAACATGTAATTTTTTTCATGCCAAGCTCAGTTGATACAAAGCCTGCCTGAGCAATTTACCGAGAGCCTGTCTCAAAACGAAAGACGTTTCTGTGGCTGTAGCTCACCGGTAGAACACTTGTCTAACGTGGGTGGGGTCTGGGGTTCGAGCCCCAGTACAGATTCTGCTGGACAAAGCAGCTTGCCTCTTTTAAATAAATCCAGTATGTCGCAGATCTGTTCTGGGTGAGGAGACAGGGTGCGGTCCACTGTGCCCTCAGGTGACCTTCTTGTGGAGCTGATAGATCGCAAAGGTGCCTTTTCAGGGGTGCAGAGGCCAGGCCCCAGTGCACACGGTGAGAGTCACTGCCTCTTCTGCTGTCCCCATGAGGAGATCTGTGACCCCCCTCCACAGGGTCACACTCACATCAGTCCTCAGGATCCTGGTGTTTGGTTGGTTTCTACTTTAGCTACATGTCTGTGGCAAAAAAAAAAATATTTTACTGATATGATAAAAAAACAAACAAACAAACAAACAAACACCCTCATTCTTAAATATAAAAGAGGCAATTTCTGCCCCTCCTCCCACGTATCAGCCAAGAGGTTTGGGTTATATTTTTCTTTATTTTTAATTTTACCCACCAAAATCATTCCTTAAACATAAGAAAACTAGGTATAATTGAATGTACATTTTTTTTTAAAGATTTATTATTATATATAAGTATACTGTTGCTGTCTTTAGACACCAGAAGAGGGCATCAGATCCCATTACGGATGGTTGTGAGCCCCTATGTGGTTGCTGGGATTTGAACTCAGAAAAGCAGTCAGTGCTCTTAACGGCCGAGCCATCTCACCAGCCCCGAATGTACATTTCTTACTATTCATAATTGAAAACAGTGTATCTTGAAACTATGTAGGAAGTAGATAATGGAATGGAGACCTAAAATCCTTTATTCAGTTCCGATATTCATCCAAGGAGGAAATGCAGTGTCTGATGGTAGAAAGGGATTAATTGATAAGCATAATTGATTCTACTTGTTTTACAGAAAATTCCAAAAACAGCATATTTTTACTTATGCAAATTAGAAAATGAAATTAAAGCCCTCAGATCACAGCCCCCTTGACTGGCTCTGGCTTCATGAGGCTTCCGCTTGGATCCAGGGAGCCAACCGGAAGTGGTTTCTGCATCCTTCGCTCCATCACCCTCCTAGTAGCTTGGGTTTTTTTGTTTTTTTTTTCTCAGTGTTGTCACTTGTCCCACAGTCTCTGCTTTCCTCCCTTTCCAGACGCACCTAGAAAGGAGGTGTACTTCATGGCAATTATTGACATTCTTACTCATTACGATGCAAAAAAGAAAGCCGCCCACGCTGCGAAAACTGTTAAACACGGCGTAAGTACCGTCCCCTGCACCCCGCGCCCCGCCTCGCCCCTCAGCGCCCTGGCACTGCCCGGAGTGGGTGGACACTTGTCCACCTTTCTGGCTCGCTGTTCTCAGTTCTCTGGTCATTTGTTCCTGGGAGTGAGGCGTCAGCACAACCCTGCAGTGCCGGAGTTCATAGCTCTGGGCCTCTGTGAGTTCTTCCGTGTTTGACAAACACCCCAAAGATGAACTTACCGATGATAGTTCTGGTTTCATATGAAATGTTCCAGCCTGAAGCCAGGTGCTCCAAAATGTGCAGGGTTGTATTTCTTTTCTCCCAGCAGTTTCTTTTCCTATTATAGATAAATGATGATGCCTCCCCTCCTCACTTAGCTTGCTCGCTCCAAATCTTCCCTGATCCAGGGATATCGTCAAATCCCCCACGAAAAGCCTGTGAGGGTGGATTCCATTGTGGTCCCCCTCCAGGCTTTCTTAGAAAAGAACTCCAGTGTGCTTTTACACAGAAACTTTTTTTCTACATAGAGCTGGAAAAGGCATGTATGTGTGAGCATGCAGTGTAATGTGAAAATATTTCCCTGCAAACACCTCTTCCCTTCCCAAGCATGTTTTCTCTCCAGTGGGAGAAATGGAGGCTGACAGCCCCCCCAGTAAATTCCAGAAGTTTCACATAGTAATATGTGCCTGTAATCCTAGCACTTCAATGGCTGAGGCAGGAGGATTGAGGGTTTAAGGATACCCAGGATTACACAGGGAGATGGAGTTTTATTCCAAGAAAAAAGAAAAAAAAAAGGACCAGGATGTGTATGTGTCGTTTTAAGATTTCTTTCTTTCCGTTTAATGCGTATGGGTGTTTTGCCTGCATGTATATCTGTGTGTACCACGTGCATGCATGGTACCCACAGACACCAGAAGAGAGTCTTAGATCCCGTGGAGCTGTAGTTAGAGACAGCTGTGAGCGGCCCCGTGGGTGCTGGAAGAGCAGCCAGTGCTCCTAACGGCTGCGCCAGGAGACTGTGTTAGCACCCTGTGCTGCGCCGTGAGACTGCGCCTCGTTTTCACTCAGATTCCTAGGAGTTTAGATTTATTTGGCCAAATGGCAGAGATACTTGAGAGTAGTGGTTTAAGAAGAGAGGCCTCTTCGCTGGGTTCTTAGCTCTAGGGTTGGGGTGTGGCTTTAGTCAGTGAGCTGCTTGCCAGACACGTTCAAGGACTTGGATTCAGTCCCCAACTACTGACTCCCCAAAATAAATGGCTACCTCAGTGTTCAGCTGCTTTAGGAAATAGCCGTAGACAGTGAGCGGTAATTCGGGCGATCCTAAGCATTCTGTCAATATCGTTCCCTCCCCTCCCCCCACGATCCCCTAGGCTGGAGCTGAGATCTCGACCGTGAACCCAGAGCAGTATTCAAAGCGCTTTTTGGACTTTATTGGGCACATCTTGACGTAACCTCCTGCACAGCTCTGGATGGGCAAGAGCTCGGGAAGGCTGGTGGCAGCTTCAGTGTAAGAAAAAAAAAAAAGGAAAACTCCGAACTCCACGAAGCACTCACCTTGCAGGAGGCAACCCGTGTTTACATCTTCCAGCCGAGACTTCTGAAGTTGGGGGCTAACCGCTTTAACAGCTACCTGATATTTCCCAGCATCGCAATTTCTGACTCTGTACGTGCGCGCACACGCGCGTGTGGGCGCGCGCCCATGTGAGTGCGTGTGCACGCACTCTCGCACACGCTTTTAATTAATTAATTAGTTAATTGATTAATTAAAACCGATCAGCTTGAATCAGAGCGTGTAACAGCCAGACCCCTCTGATTCCGCAGCTGTGGCCACGAGAATAGATGAGGAGACAAGCCCCTGGGGGAGGGGAACGGAAATGCACCTCACTGCAGCCCCCACAAGTGAAACTGTAGATCGGTTTGTTTTCTGACTTGAAAGATGTGAGACTGTTCATCAACGATGGTAGTGATGGTAATGATGTTAATGATGGTGATGGTGATGATGATGATGATGATAATGATGATGATGGTGATGATGATGATGATTAAAAGAAAGAAAAATTTATATCAAATGATACACTCCCGACCCCACAGAAGGACTACTCCTGAATAGTGGATACCTAAGCCCACAGCTAGATAAAGGGATGGTAGCATCTCCCTGTGTACTGGGTTCAGGGTTCCCTCCTAATGGTGTCACCATGCCCAGATGTCCCAGGCTGAGCCCTTCATCTTCCAAGAGTCTGATGCCAAGAGCCTGTCTACCACTTCACCTCCAGGAAACCCCCTCGTGTCTCTCTTCGAACCTGGAGGCCGTCACTGTTACCATCCTCATGGCGAGCTGCAGAAATCTCACTCTGCGAAACAGATGTAGAACCTCCCTGAAAGGTGCATAGTTTGGGGCAAATGCAGCGAAACGTCCCTGTGCAGGAAGATGACCAAGGTGTGAACCCCCCTGTGGCCGGCGGCAAACCCAACTGTATGAGGTTTATGTTTAACCATTTGTTTAGGAAGGGAATTTTGTTATGAATTATCCCTTTAACTGAAACCCTCAGTTTTACTGTTTACATGGTTAGAGAAACAGGGATATTTTTGAATCTAAAAAATTTAATATACAACATGTGATTTTTGAAGTTTACATGTAAAGCCATTTCGCAGTGTAGGGAACATAATGTTTGTTGTGTTTTGAGATCTGTCTTGCAGTTTTGTTTTTGAGTGAGTGTTTTGTTCAAAGTACTTAGTAGACAGTCTATCACATAAAAGCAAAAGGATTTTGTTCCTCAAGATGTGTATTTATCAACCTGATGGTTTTTTTTTTCTATAAAAAGATTAAACCCAAAATCTGGTTATGTAAGTTCATTGCCCTAAACTGTGCTGATCGTGTGTAACTGAGATAAAAAAAAAAAAAAAAAACCTTCCAGCATCAATCATGTATCCACCAACTTCCCGTGCTCCTTCCTAAAAGGCCTCAAGTTACAGAGGCCTAGATTTGCTCAGAGTACATTACCAACGTACACGCTGTGCGGCAGCTGTGCCTTTAAAAGCCCCTGTCTCAAATGTGAGATGGTTTCTGTAGGCAGTTTTAGAAAGGGGAAAAAAAAATATCCACCCTTCAATAATTACATGTCAACAAGTCCCCCGCCAGACGCCTTCCCAGTCACTTTCCTTTCGGCCTCTCCAGGTACAGCTGTGCCCAACATGTGTGGGCTGCCTTCACAGCATCTGGAAGCCAGCATCCGCGCCATCTGACTCCTGGGTACTGACCTGCCACAGATTCATTAGCTGAAGATGTTAACTCCACTGTAACATAGTTGTACAAATCTGTATTTGACGCATTTAAAATAATCAATGCTGTATGATTCGGTTTCCGGGCACTGTTCATTGTGGTGTCTGATCCGTTCGAGTGTTCCGAAGCTCTCCTGTTAACCTCTGATCCCCTAACTTACAAACCCAAGACCCTAAAGTTAAAAAAAAAAAAAAAAATGAAGGTACACATACATGATCTGAGTAACCATTTCCTCTGTGGCCAATCTGTATGCTTTTAGAAGTTTACAAAAAAAAATGCTTTGGTTTTTGTCTGTAACCATCCCTGCCATCCAAATAAGCTGTTTGGACAAGAGCGAGAACAGTGCTAAGAGTGCGCGTGCGCGCGCTCAAGTCGCGAGCCGGGCTTCACGAATAAAGCACTTTGATGACTCTCTTAGTTTCGCTTCTCTGTGCTGGAGACGAACTGTGATAGGACTGGGGTGTCCCCGGCCATTCTGTGGAAAGGTAAAGGGACATGGCGGCTTTTACCTCTCCAGGGCCTGACCTTCAATCTACAGTGATGGCTAAGACACATAAATGACAAATGGACTTCTCACACAGCACACAAGTAACGGGGTTGGGGAGAGCCCGCTGGATAAAGCGCTTGGCCCAGGAGCATTAGATCTCCAGCGCCCACATAAATGCCAGGTGGGCATAGCGGCTCACCACACTCCAGCACTGCAAAGGTGGGAGGGGGGTGTTCTAACAAGCTGGATTAGCCGTATTGGCAAGCTCTGGGTTCTGTAAAAGACCCTGACTCAACAGATAACATAGAGAGCTGTTGAGGAAGACTCCTGATACCAAACCTCAGGACTACACATGCACACACACACACACACCACAGAATCAGAAAAGGTTCTCAGTAGCCCCACCATAGGTAGTACTAAGCTTTTATGGAAGTATTGTTACAATCTTCGTGTGTTCATGTTTTTAACCATTTAGCATGTTTGAAACTGGTCTGCCATTTACATGGGAACACTTTTCCTTTCTTTGTCCTGGATGTCCTTGTGTGTGTGACTGGTGAGGTTTGGGCCTTTGAACCTCTAGTTCCAACTTTCCCAGAAGTCCCAGGATCACTTCAGTTTCCACTTTTCCCAGTGGTAATCTTGACGTCCATTTGTCTAAGAACATGAGTTCCTGCCGGTCGGCCAGGAGCCTAGTTGAGTTTTGTTTGTTTGATCTGAAGGTGTGGCCGTGCCTGACGTTTTACATAAGCACTAGAGGTTTAAACTCAGGCTCTCAAGCTTGTATGGCAGACACTTGTCCGTCTCACCAACAAGTGCTTATGTTCTTAATTAACCGTTTATCCAGCCCTAGTTACATAATGTGGAGATTGTTTTATTTGAATCATTAAAATACTTCTCCCACAGGGCAGACGCTCTGCCGTGCCTTTCGAGTTCCTATACTCGAGTCATCTGCTCCTGTTTATTTGCAGCTTGGATTTCCCACTGAGGCCTGGGTGCTGAGTACTTAGTCCCCAGCCTGTGGTGACATTAAAAGGAGGTAGAAACTGTAGAGGGTGGGGATTTATCTGAGAAACCCAAATGAAAGCGTCATTGAAATCGCAGCTCACCCCAGTCAGAATGGCTATCATTAAGAACACAAGACTTTCTCCTGTCTGCAAGTACAGCAGAGTGTGATTGACGGTTAGCGATTGGTGCTTGCCCACGGCATGGGTCTCAAGTTCTTGGTTGGCCATTCCCTCGGCCTCTGCTCCCTTCCCCAGGCCTACATTACTTGTAAACAGGATAACTTTGGAGAGTTGAAAGTTTTGTGGGTGGGTTGGTGTCGCTATTGCTCCACTAGGGTTCCTGTCTAGACACGGGAGGTGCCTCTTCAGGTTCCATTGCAGACAGGAGCAAGTCATCCTCTGAGAGGCTCTACCCAGCAGCTGGCTCGGATACAGACACCCACAGCCAAACGGTGACTGGAGCTTGGGGGCTCTCAGGGAAGAATAAGAGGAAGGATTGTGGGTCCTGAAGGGGATGGGAACACCACAGGAAGACCCGCAGAATCAACTAACCTGGACCCTTGGGGCTCTCAGGGTCCAGACTGAACCACAAACCAAAGAGCATACACAGGCTGGACCCAGGCCTCCTCGCTCACATGTAACAGATGTGCAGCTTGGTCTCCATGTGGGTCCCGAACAACTGGAGCAGGGGCTGTCCCAAAAGCTGTTGCTTGTCTGTGGGGATATGTTCTTCTAGCTGGGCTGCCTCATCTGGCCTTGGAGAGGAAGTACCTAGCCCTGCAGAGCCTTGAAGTGCAGGGGGGTGGAGGGGTGAGGCCCCCTCATCCGCCTAGAGGACAGAGGGAAGGAAGGATGGTGGGAGGCAGTGACCACCAGGAGGGGAGCAGTGAGCAGGATGTAAATTAAGTAAAAACAAACAAACAAACAAAAAACAAAAAAGACAACAAATACCAGTAAAGGTGGAAAGGAGCCTTTATATGTTTCTGATGCAGCAGCCATGGAAATCTGTTTGGAGGCTCCCCAAAAATCAGAACTATCAATGGCCCAGCTTGCTACCCCAGGGTATATACTCAAAGGACGCTAGGTTGGAATATCTGAACTTCCTCATTTGTTGTTGTTACTGCTGCTGTGTGTACAGTGTGTGTGTGTGTGTGTGTGTGTGTGTGTGTGTGTAAGCACCCGTGCGTGTGTGCCCATGCGTGTAGACACCCAAGAGTTACTTTTTCCATCAGTCTTTTATGGATTGAGGCTCTCACACTGAACCTGGAGCTCACCAGTTCTG
Source organism: Apodemus agrarius (assembly GCA_964023405.1). NCBI lineage: Eukaryota > Metazoa > Chordata > Mammalia > Rodentia > Muridae > Apodemus > Apodemus agrarius. Next base: position 59,764,740 of record OZ030019.1, read on the forward strand.
GCTAGCCTAGCCAGCCGGCTTGCCTTAGGGACCCCTGGTTTCCACCTCCTTAGTGCGGCGGGGCTTACGGACAGTCCCACACCTGCCCAGCTTTTCCGTGGGTTCTGGGGATCCGTACCCCAACTTTCATCCTTTCACGTGTACTTTATCCCCAAACCATCTCCCGCAGCCCCACCCACGTCCACTGTGCTGCTATTCATAATAGCCAAGATAACCGCAATAGCCTGAGGTCCGGCAATTAGCTAATGGTTTTTTTTTGTTTTTTTTTTTTAAAAGTGCTGTCTGTACACAGTGGGAGTTCTATTCCACAACAATAAAAGTGAAACTGTGTCACTTACAGAAAATGCAAAGGATTGTAGACTACCTTAAGTGAATCAAGTCAGTCTCAGACAATAATATATCTCATTAACAAAGTCAGCCTCTGAAAGAATATTATTCTAAGACTGAGATAGAAGAGGGACGGACCATTTGGGAGGAGGAGGGAGACCCCTGGGAAGGAAGGGGATAACGGGATGAGTGGAGGATGAAAACGTCATAATGGTTCTGGTTATTTTGCACAGCAAATATGTGGGTAGGAGTTGGCACAGTGGCTCGGCGGGTGAAGGCACTTGCGGCCGAGCCTGCTGACCTGGGTTCGGTCCCTGGAACCCACATGCGGGATGAGAAAACCGACTTTTGCAGGTTGTTATCTGATGAGACACACCGTGATGCGCATACCTACACACATACATGTGCAAGCCCCAAATGTAATTTTATATACATATACACATACATATACATTACATGTACACACACACACACACAAACACACACACACACACACACACACACACACACACATATATATATATATGTATATATATATACATATATATATATATATATATGTATATATATATATACAAATGGTGAGGCTTAGTAAATGGAAGTTAGGTTGCACAGGGATGCCCTTGAAATGGGTGTGTACCTCAGCCTGCTTGCTGGTCTCTGTGCTTCCCAGCCATCGGGAGGTGAACAGGCTTCCTACCAATGACACAAAGACCCAAGGTGTCAGGGCCCAGTAGCCATGAAACCAGGAGCTGAAATGTACTTTTTTTTTTTTTCTCACTTTAAGTTGACAGCCTCCAGTGTTTGTCCCAGGAATGGGAAGGAACCTGGCTCACACACCAGCACGCTTTGCTCTGCTTCCTGCCAGCCTTCCTTTGGATCCCTTTCTATTCTTTTTTTTTTTTTTTTTTTTTTTTTTTTTTTTTTTTGGTTTTTCGAGACAGGGTTTCTCTGTGTAGTCCTGGCTGTCCTGGAACGCACTCTGTAGACCAGGCTGGCCTGGAACTCAGAAATCCGCCTGCCTCTGCCTCCCAAGTGCTGGGATTACAGGCGTGCGCCACCACACCCGGCTTCCTCTGTCCCTTTCTGAGTTAGCGTCTACAGTCAGGTGGGCACAGAGCAAGTCACCGGGAAGAGAGGAGGCGCTCAACCTGGGTCATTCCTGAAAAACAAAAACCCTCGGATACAGTGAGTACCTTTCTATCAGACTGAATGTCCCCCCAGAAAATTGTTCTGTTTGTCTGTTCGTCACATGGAAACCCTGCCAAAGAGCAGTTAAATCTGTAATTTTCAATCTTAAACACTGTTCAGCCTGACTTCATGAGAGAGGAGACAAGAGATGATAATTTCACAGTCCAGGCTGCAGGAAACCTGTCTTACAAGGCCCCACACTTGTTGCTGGAAGAGGTGTTGGGAGTGACTACCAGTAGGGAGTGGCCAGAGTGCCGCATGATTTGATTCAGCTGTGGGAGCCTTGCACCTGGGCTTCGCAGGGAGCCCGGGGAAGAATGGGAAGAGTTTTTGAAAGGTGACGTGGTATAGATGGTGATTGTTGTTTTCAAATAATTATCCTTAGATATTGATCCAAGGGTACCATTGGCCCCCGATTGGCTTGGTCGTTACTAGGCAAATGTGCCTGTGAAGGTACCATGTGTGTACGGCCGTGGTGGGTTGCCAGGGTTGTGGCTGAGTGCATCCTTCATAGGGGTCGTTCTCAGGGCTAAGTGTATGGAAGCCTTTTCTTTATGCTCTCCTCGCTCTAGTTTGCTAGGGTCCACCACAAGTTACTCTGTTTTCACACTGTCTTCTTTCACAAAACGGAGAATCTGAGTGAGTTATTTAAGGTCACTACGGTGGCTTAGCCAAGGTCAAAGCTCAGCTCTGCTCCCGTTCGGACTGGATGCTCGTCTCACGTATGGTAGACTTGGGCCTCTCATAGGCTGGGATCTCACCCTCACCGGAAGGAGAGTTCTTCTACAGTATCACGCATGTCCCTATCATTTCCCTTTAGTCCAACAGTCAATAATTTAATTTTTGTTTTTTCTAAATCAGAGAGTCTCATTCTAAGTTTATTTTTCTGCTGCTGTGATAAAATATTCTACAAAACAACTTAGGGGGAGAAGGATCTTTCTTCTCTGGCTCGTGGTTTGAGGCTACAATCCGTCATGGTGACAGGAACGTGACGCAGCTGGTCATATCACGGCCACAATCAGGAAGCAGAGAGTGATGGATGCATGCAGCTAACCAGCTCCCTGTCTCCATTTATACAATCCAAGGTCCCAACCCAGGGATGGGGACTCCGAGTAGGCAGGTCTTCCACAATTAACGCAATTGAGATAATATCCCCCGGCATGCCCAGAGGCCCATCTCCCGGATGATTCTGGATCCTGTCAAGTTGACAACAGTAACTGATCATCTTCCTGAAGAATATAAACATATTCCTAAGCCTACTAAATGTCTGTCTCTAGAGGCAGAACTTAGTAGATATGGCATAAGCAATTGGATTTGGAAACCACTGACTTAAATGGCTACGCCATTCTCACTGACCACTGTGTGTGTGTGTGTGTGTGTGTGTGTGTGTTCAGGTCTGTATGTTCATGTGTATATGTGGGTTCACATGTATGTGTGGAATCCAGAAGTCAACATTGGCTATCATTCCACAGGAGCAGGAGTTAATCACCTTAATGTTTGAGGCGGGGTCTGTTAATGGAATCTCAGGCTCACCTCTTAGGCTACACTACCTAAGCCAACAAACTCCAAGAACTCTCCACTTACCCAGTGCCAGGGCTGCAAGCAAACCCACCACTCCTGGTAAAAAAAAAAAAAAAAAAAAAAAAAACCTTTGCCAACTGAGCCATCTACCCCATCTACCCCAGCCTACTCGCCGCATAGAAAGCCAGATAGAGTGGCATGCATCTGTAATCCCAGCACTCCTGTCTGAAAGCTCACGGGCCAGCTAAATTAGAGTACACAGCACACAGATAGAAACAATAAGAGAGACTTGCCCCAAAACAAGGTTGGAAGGTGAGAACCAATTCCCAATTGTCTGACCTCCATATTATAAATTATTTTGATGACTTAAAAAATGTCAATACTGAGTTCTAAGTTTTAAAATAAATTTTATTAGCTTAACAAATAATAAATTTGGCAAGCACATACCCAACACTCAGCATACACAATTAATTAATTAAAAATAAATAAAAGAAGAATAGAGTCAAATCTTGGCCAATAGTCTAGCCACGTTCTATGAAGACCTGAAAATGTGGAGCCCCACATGGGGCTGTACCACTCCAGGGGTCATGTCTAAGGCCAGTCTGCTAATACACAGACCAAGATGGCTGTACTGGGAATGTGTTCAAGAACTCTGCATGGCTTGCCAATCATGGAGAGTTTGGGCATCGAAAACAAAGAGTCTCTGCAAACCCATGTGCCTGTGGAATTAGTGAGACCACTACCAACACTTATCATAATCTACTTTGGCAGAGCTCTGGTCATCACCAAAAGCTCCAGGCAATCTATGAGGCCGGATCAAGAATAGTTGACACCCAGACAAACAATGAGCTTTTTTTGTTTTATTTTACATCCTCCACGTTCCCCTCCATACAGCTCCACGACATCCCTGAAAACCAACATTCTCACAGCACCAATAACTGAAAAACAAAACCCACTGGAGAAGACAGAAAGGATTTGCAGCTCTCCCAAGACATGCACATACACACACACACACACACACACACACACACGCATACACATGCAAATGTGCAAATACATGTGTTATGCTACATATTCATTTACTCATAAGTAGATAGATTGGTGATAGACAGGTAGACAGACAGACAGACAGTCTGTGTGGTGGGATGACCACTGAGGGCTGTGGAAAGTTCCACCACTATCCTGAAGAGCTAGAACTTACTATTAGTGCTCACGTGCAGGTCCGTCCTCACACTCAGCAATGTCTAAAGAAAGTTTTAATCGCTCACCTCTGGCCTTGACGAACCGCTTAAGCAGGAAGTGAGGATAACCAAGTTGTAAGTGGATGGAACGTTGAAGGTCTGTGCCAAAGACCACAGAGCCTTGCAGCAGTTTCAAGGCATGTAAGGAGATATTTGTTCGGTTCATAGCTGGCCACGGCACGGGGTGAGGGTGGGCAGCAGCGGTGCACACGAAGGACAGAAGTTAGAAAAGTTAATCCGAGGGACTGTGAGCATGGCTCGGTGGTGGGGCTGGCACCTCTACCCTGTGCCAAGCCGAGAGTTCTATCCCCACCACTGCAGAAACAAAAATAGAACCCAAAGCAAGTGACCATCTCTCAGCACTGGACTGGCAGTCCCAGCCATGGGAACCAGGCCAGACAGGGAGATGAGGCATCCAAAGCAGAAGAAGGGAAGTACATTTTTCTAAGTTGCATATAGCTTGACATTGCATTCAAAATCCTAAATAAAGCCGGGCGGTGGTGGCGCACGCCTTTAATCCCAGCACTTGGGAGGCAGAGGCAGGCGGATTTCTGAGTTCGAGGCCAGCCTGGTCTACAGAGTGAGTTCCAGGACAGCTAGGGCTACACAGAGAAACCCTGTCTCAAAAAAACAAAAAACAAAAAACAAACAAAACAAAACAAAAAAAACAAAAAAAAATTCCTAAATAATGATAATAATAATAATATCAACAACAACAACAAGTTTTTACACCTTTAATTATAGTATTTGGGATGTATAAACAAATGGATCCCTATGAGTTCAAGGCCATTCAGAGCTACACAGTGAGTGAGACCTTGTCTCAAAAACCAAAAGGATGTTTCCGCTTGACTCTGTTCTTCCTTGGTCATCTGAAGATTGCATCTCTATTGCTGATATAATTTTGAGCTCTTTTTCTATTGTTTCTCCAAGTCCAATAGTCCTTGCATCATATTTTAATTTGTTTATGTTTGCTCTTAGCTTGATATTTGTGGTTTAAGATGTTTAGGCAAGTCTCCAGATGTTGTTTGAAAACATTTAATGAAGCGCGAAGTGTTGTGGCTGTGTTTAGTCTCCTGGTTGTTTTCTGGAGAACATTCCACTGGCTGGAGGAGATATTTGGATTAGGAGATGGTGAAAGATGAGGGGCGTTCCCTCTAGCACATCCAGGAGGGCATCGCTGGAACATTCGCTCTCTCACCCTTGTTTTAGGAACTTACATTACTAAATTAAAAAGTCAGCACGAGGCTCCAAGATTCAGGAGCAGACCGTGCCTGCTCTGTTCATTTCTAACTACACGGCCCTGGGGAATAGGCCAGAATGGTACCGCAAGCCCATCTATAACCTTAGCATTGCAGAAGCCAAAGTAGGAGGGCTATGAGTTCTAGACCTGTGCTAAAGTAGGACCCTGTCAGTCTTAGGGGTTCTATCGCTGCGACAATGACCAAAATGCCATGACCCAAAGCAAGTTGGCGAGGAAAGGGTTTATTCAGCTTACACTTCCACATTTCTGTTCATGACCGAAGGAAGTCAGGTTAGGAGCTCACACGGGGCAGGAAGCTGCAGGTGGGGGGAGGGGCTGCTTCTTATTGGTTTGTTTCTCATGGTTTGCTCAGCCTGCTTACTTATAGAACCCAGGACTACCAGCTCAGGGACGGCACCATCCCCGATGGGCTGGGCCCCGCCCCCATCACTAATTGAAAAAAAAAAATGCCTTACAACTGGGTCCCATGGAGGCATTTCCTCAAGGGAGGCTCCTTTCTCTCTGGTGACTCTAACTTGTGTCAAGTTGACACAAAACCAGACAGCAATGTCTTCAGAAACAAAACCAAGTATTCTTAGACACAGTGAAAGCTCCATTTCTTGGAGCCTGCTCTGGAGGAGAGAGAGACACTCAGTGCTGACTATTCAAGGGACATACAAAGGGCACAGAGGATGGAGATGTCCATCCCAGGCCCGCGGTCAAGTACAACTTTCCTTTCTGCATATGAGCTGCTGCAGGTGTGGGAAGAAACACACAGACCGTGAGCCAGCTTTTCAAGCCTCAGTATTTATAGCAGATGTTGTAGCTTCATCTGGAGTGAAAAATCTCACCTCTACCTTCTCCACAGTCCAGGCAGACTTCATAAATCTGGCAACACCCAGGCACCGACTGGTGGCTGGCTGGGCAGTCTCAGGAGCTGGTCTGAATCACAGGAGTGAGGGGTAGACCAGATGTCAACCTACCTCCTCATTAGCCTTGGACTGATGCCCCTTCAGCACTTAACAACCTGTGAAAATAAGATGGGAGACTATCCCCACCCAACCCCCACCACCTTCTCCTTCCTCATTTTTATTTCTCACTTATTTTTTTTTATTTATTTGTTATTCCCCAACCATAATTCTCACAGGGCCAAGAACAACCCAGACGTGTGAATCAGATGTCAACAGCAGCTCCACATCTACAGACAGCAACCATAACAATCCGCAGAAGGACGGGGCTGTGTAGGCGGCTGTGTCCAGGCTGTCAGGCAGGTGTCCCAGACACTTGTAAAACCAGAACTAACACAGTATATGCTGCCAAGACAGGAGATCTCTAGATAAATGGGAAAGGCGGACCTCAGGATTGATTGTGTGGTGTATACATCATAACCTCAGTTAACAAACTTTTATTAGGTTTCTATTATGTGTTAAGTCGTGGATGAATCAGTGACAATGTGTAAGTCAGCAAACCAAGGGAGCTCCCAGGAGCTTCCAGGCTGGCGTGCTGGGTAACTCCAGCATCGCGCCGAAAGACTCAGGCTCCTGCCCTCTGCCTGCTACCTGCATTTTTACAACCATAAGAGGACAGACTTGGGCTCATTTAAATCTCAGCTTGAATCCCAGCCCTGTAACTCTGGGTGGTCTTCTAAGCTTGAGTTCTAGAAAGGCCATTATGTAGCTCACACGGTGTTGTTGGCGATGAAATAAGATTGTTGAATGTTAGGCATTAGCACATGGTGGCGGTCATGTCCCCAAGATTGCTCAGGACTGTGGGTTTGCAATGGAATCCTTTATTGATGCCTTGAAGACTGAGTAACTGCATCCTCACACTAACCTCTGACAAGTCAGGAGGGTGGGACACTATACACGCTGCCTGGTTCTGACATCTGTCAATGCTCTGTCTTCATTCCTAGTTTCCACTCCGTCCTGCTGTGAACTATATTAGCAGGAAATTGTCCTTCCCTCTCACCCATTCTTTTGACTTATGTTTTCATTCTTTGCTTTGTGAAGACAAACTTTCACTATATGGTTGAAGCTAGGTTAGAGCTAGTGGCCCAGGATGGCCTTGAACTCCCTGCTTCCACATGCTGGGGTTGTGGGCAAGTGCACTGTGTTGAATCTTTCTTTATCTTCACAGGATGTCCCTGAGTAAGACTCACTATGTTTGCCTTAAAATACCAGTTCAGGACACAGCCTTCTGTGCATAGCCCTCCAGGAGAGCGTGATCTCCCAGCAGGCTTTCACTTTTGAGCTCAGAGGTGAGATCTCCACCTTCTCTCTGGAGGGGACCAGCTAGGAGCACACAGGGCCTAAGATCAGTGGGGCAGCTGGGACTGAAATCTTCCTGCCTGCTGCCATTTGCACCAGGGTGCCAGAAACTCCAGTCTTCTGTGCATAGCCTGCCAGGAGAGAGAAAGAGAGAGAGAGAGAGAGAGAGAGAGAGAGAGAGAGAGAGAGAGAGAGAGAGATCTTCTAGCAGTGCTTTCACTTTTGAGCTCAGAGGAGTAAGGACACAGGCTTACAGGCCCACAGGAGGAACAAACTCCAGCCAGAGACAACAATACTAACTAGCACCAGATGGTGAAAGGCAAGGACAGGAACCCTACCAACAGAAACCAAGGCCATATGGCAACATCAGAATCCAGTTCTCCCACCACAGCAAGCCCCGGAAACCCCAACACACTGGAAAAGCAAGAGTTGGATTTAAAATTGTATCTCATGATGCTGATAGAGGGCTTCAAGAAAGACTTAAATAACTCCCTTAAGGAAATACAGGAGAACATCAGTCAACAGGTAAAAGTCCTTAAAGATGAAACACAAAAACCCCTTAAAGAAATACAGGAGATCATGGGTCAACAGGCAGAAGCCCTTAAAGAAGAAACACAAAAATCCCTTAAAGAGTTACAGGAAAACACATACAATCAAGTGAAGGAACTGAACAAAACCATCCAGGATCTAAAAGTCGAAGTAGAAACAATAAAGAAATCACAAAGTCAGTTATCTCTGGAGATAGAAAACCTTGGAAAGAATTCAGGAGTCATAGATGCAAGCATCAACAACAGAATACAAGCGATAGAAGAAAGAACCTCAGGTGCTGAAGATACCATAGAAAACATTGACTCAACAGTCAAAGAAAATACAAAATGCATAAAGCTGGTAACCCACAACATCCAGGAACTCCAGGACACAATGAGAAGACCAAACCTAAGGATTATAGGTATAGACAAGAGCGAAGATTTCCAACTTAAAGGGCCAGTAAATATCTTCAAAAATTATAGAAGAAAATTTCCCTAACCTAGAGAAAGAGATGCCCATGAACATAGAAGAAGCCTTCAGAACTCCAAACAGACTGGACCAGAACAGAAAATCCTCCTGGCACATAATAATCAAAACACCAAATTCACTAAACAAATAATATTAAAAGCAGTAAGGGGAAAGGGGCAAGTAACTTATAAAGGCAGACCTATCAGAATCACACCAGACTTCTCACCAGAGATGATGAAATCTAGAAGATCCTGGGCAGACCTCATACAGACCCTAAGAGAACACAAATGCCAGCCCAGGCTACTATACCCAGCAAAATTCTCAACCATCATAGATGGAGAAACCAAGATATTCCATGATAAAGCTAAACTTGCACAAATCCAGCCCTACAAAGGATAATTGATGGAAAATGCCAACACAAGGAGGGAAACTACACCCTAGAAAAAGCAAGAAAGTAATCTTCTTCCAACAAACCCAAAAGAAGATACCCACACAAACATAAAAATAACATCAAAAATAACAGGAAGCAACAATCACTACTCCCTAATATCTCTTAACAACAATGGACTCAACTCTGCAATAAAAAGTCATAGACCAACAAAATATTTCTCATGTAAATCTTCAATTTTATCAGAAAATGTTTGTAATTCCCCTTTTAATTAATTTAGTAATTTCTTTTATGTCTACCATTTTATCTGCATTATTTTTCATGATAATCTTCAATTTTAATATGCCTTTCTATATACTTCCTCTAACAGACTGCTGCTGTTAAACATTTGATCAGAAATGTTTCCAATGTAAATCTTTGATTTTATCACAAATGTTTCTAATTCCACCTTCAATTAGAGTTTTTACATCAACCATTTTTATGTAAAAATTTCCATGAAATAGTCTATTTTAACGTGTTTGTCTATTTATTTCTTGAATTTTACCAGAAATATTCTCCATGTAAATCTTCAATGTTATCTTAAAATGTTTATAATTCCACCTTCGATCAACTTAGAATTATCTTTATGCCTATCATTTTATCTATATAGTTTCCATGATAATCTTTAATTTTAACATGTTTTTCTATATATTTCTACAATTTTATCAGAAATATTTTCCATGTAAATCTTCAAGTATATCAGAAAATGTTTATAATTCCACTTTTAATCAACTTAGAAATACTTTTATGCCTACCATTATTATATCTATAAAATTTTCCATGATAATCTTCAACTCTAGCATGTTTTTCTACATTTTTCTACAATTTTATCAGAAATACTTTCCATGTAAATCTTCAATTCTATCATAAAATGTTTCTATCCCATATTTCAATTAATTTAGCAATGTCTAAATTAATGTCTACCACTTTACTCCTTACTTTTCTATGAAAATTGTCAATTGTAACATGTTTATCTAAAATATTTTCCAGGTAAATCTTTAATTTTATCATAAAGTGTTTTTACTTCCCTTTTCAATAAATAAAATAAGAAAGCTGAAAGAAAAAAAAAGTTTTGCCTGAAGATTTCACACCACCGTGTGTGTGTGTGTGTGTGTGTGTGTGTGTGTGTGTGTCTTCAAGTTGCCTCATCAACCTAACATCTTCCTGTCATCGTATTAATGGCTTCTAGGGTAACTCTTCTGTGAAGGTAAACGGCATGCAGACCCTCTGCTAAAATCTTCCTCAATGGCTCCAGCATAAATTCTTATAATAAGCTGCGTTTGATAGGAATCCAGGAAAGCCAGTGGCCACTGTCTTGGACTGATACGAGAATGAGGGGACTTCTCGGATGAACTCCCAGCTTCTTGGGTACTGCGAGTAATCTTTAGGTGTAACTAAGACTTCAATAAGGAAAAATTTCCAAAATTAAAAGAGAGATAACACACGGAGGGGAAAGGGGCCAATCTGGTTGGATTAGGAATAGAAAGTCAAGGTCGAAAAGAAAGAGCTCAGGGTCAGAAATTCCATTTTTTTTTTCCTTGTGGCTTAAATTAGCCAGTTCTCACCTGCCAAGGGTGTCCTTCCCCAGAACCCGGCCTACTCACCATGGAGAATCCCATTCAGCAAAGGTCAGACTATTAACCAGGTCAGCTCTCTCGCTGCACTACAAAATTATCTTTAAAAATTCAAGTCAAAAAATTGTTTTAAGATTTATTTATTTATTATATGTAATATATTATATTACACTGTAGCTGTCTTCAGATGCACCAGAAGAGGGTGTCAGATTTCATTACGGATGGTTATGAGCCACTATGCGGTTGCTGGGATTTGAACTCAGGACCTTCGGAAGAGCAGTCAGTGCTCTTAACCACTGAGCCATCTCTCCAGCCACCTCAAGTCAAGATTTCAAGTGCAAATTAGTGAAGAGCGTGTTTTGTAACCTAAAACCAAGAGTTAAGATACAAAGAAAAGCAACATGGACAGCAGAAATGTTGAGGTTATCTGGAAACAAGAGTTTACGGGAGGCTTTTACTGAACTATGTGGTGAGAAATGCATCTCGTCTTCGTGTCCTAAAGACTCTGTGGCTTACCAGAGAATCGGATAAATCACGCTTGGCTTGCTCTGTGGGGTGTGAATGTCATCAAGGCCCTTAAAGGCTTTTTAACTTTTTAATTAAGTGATCCTTTTAGGACATATTCATCAACTTAACCAGAAGGCGCCACCTCAGAATCATTTGTGGATGGGGGGCTTCCTCCAAGAGGAAAAAAAAAAAAAAGCACCAAATGACTTTTTTGTGATCACAAAACTATTTCCTTATTCTGTCCGTCCGACCATCCAAACCAGGCACCTTTCCCCATGCCTGCCTAGGTTCTGGGAGCTTCTCCAAGGAACTGCTTTTCCACCCACCACCTCCTTTGATTCACATGCCATTTTCTTCCCGTGTGTGTGTGTGTGTGTGTGTGTGTGTGTGTGTGTGTGTTGTGCACACTTGTTAGTGTGCCTGTGTACAAGTGGTACCTGACTGCGGAGGCTAGGATCAGCAGCCTGTGTCCTTTCTCAATCATGTTCCACCTTTATTTTATTTATTTTATTTTATTTTATTTTATTTATTTTATTTTATTTTATTTTATTTATTTTATTTTATTTTATTTTATTTTATTTTATTATTTTATTTTATTTGAGTCGGAGTCTCTTTTTGAGTCGGAGGCTGAAGCTCTGAAGCTAATTGATTAAAACCTGCCTTTGTGTTCTGAGCTTCAGGGATACCTGTCTTCATCCCTGTAGTACTGGGTTACAGGCACACGCATCCCCATATGAGGGTGCTGGGTAACCAAACTCAGGTCCTAGTGTTCACCTGGTAGGCTCTTGGCTGACTGAGCCATCTTCCCAGCCTCTCCTCCCAATCCCTAGAGACCTTTGAGTCTCTTAAGTGTACAGCCTTACTATTAAGTGCTCCGCACTCACCTGGTTGCTCAGCGCACAGCTTTCTCCTGGAAATATCAGAACCTTTAATGAAACAGCACGTCCATTTATACCCTCCTTCTAGAATGTTTTGACAGTGATTTCATGCGACATCGCCTCCCTTGACCGCCAGCTGAGTTTCACCTGGGTGTGAGCCTCGGCTGAAAGCCTGTGCCTGGCCAGGTCTGCGCAGTCTCCCGGCACCTATCACATGCTCTTTCAAAAATGCACTTACCAGAAAAATCCCACTTTCCTTTCATAATTCCTCAAATTGGGAGAAAGAATTCACGATGCATGAAATCTGCCATAATAGGATTACTTCCTAAGCAATTAAACATTTTCCCACTTTAACCCCAGGATGGGAATCCCAGCCAAACGCTGCCTGCGAACGGAACAACATTTTAACCCAGTGATGCCTTAACGTCTTTGGGCAGGCTTGGTCTGGGTGAGCTGGGAAACGGCTCTTTACTTGCAAAATCTTAAAGCAGCCTTCGAAGAGTTGGAGTCGCAGACCTTGTGCTTCAGTTTCCATTTACCCTTATTTGTAACTAAATCATTAGATTGGCTTTGCCGTTTTACATTTTGTATCTGGCCATTGCGTGCTCACTCGCGCATGCTCACACAGGCTCAGGAGCCGCACAGCGTTGGGTACAGAGTCTGGCCACGCCACAGCGCGTGGAGCTGGTTAAGGCAGTCTCTCGTTGCTTCGGTGTGTGTACCCCATGCTAGGTGGCCCTGGCCCTGCGCCTTCCAGGAGAGTACCCTGTCTTCCGTTCCCATCTCCTAGTGGGAATGCTTATGGCTGGACTCCAACACACTTTATGTAAGTCCTAGGGATCGAACTCAGATCATCCGGCTTGGACAGCTCCAACTTTTACTTACTGAGCCATATCCTTAGCCTCTAGTTAGGCTTTTTATGGCATTTCTCAAATTTGAGGTAATTCTCCTGCCTCCGCCTCTCAAGTGCTGGTATTACCACCACGTTCCGTGTTCTTTCTTTGCTTTTTCCTGTTCTTTTCTTTCTTCTTAACCTTCTTGCTTTTTTGTTTGGGGTTTTCTGTTTTACGTTGGAAAGCTCTAGGGTGTTGTCGTAGTCACAGGAGCTGGAACCCTCTTTCATGAACACATTTGTCTACTTTTAATTGACTTAGTCTTGGCAATTTCAGCCTCACTGAAAAACATCTACATTCCTTTCTGCTCTTTGCCAGTGATTTCAAGTTCCATGACAGTGTGTGCGGGCTCTCCTGAGTTCTTAGAGTCCTCCTCTCCCTACTGACTGTTCAAGTTGTATTTTTAAGGCACTTTAGGAAACGCAAAGCACCATGGCCAGTCGAATTAATAACCATGATGAGTTTGGAAAGAGAAATTAATCACAGGGAAACTTGCAGCGAGAATTCTGGAATTTTGGTTTCTTAAAAAGAAAAACACACAGAGAGAAATATAATAAGAGCACGTTTCCTTTTTAATCCCAGGTGTGGGGACTGGGCGCTGCTTCGAAGCAGCTGACTACAGTTTGCCTCGTGCCCCAGCTGAGGTGTAGTTTTGCCAGCTGCTGAGAATTTCTGCCATTTCAAGATGTTTAGAGTTCTGAGAACTTTTCACAAGGTGCATAAATGCTACAGCCCCAGTCAGTGGCTGAGCCGTTGCTGATCATTGGGGTGGGGGGGGGAGGGTTGGTTGTGGTTTGTTAGTAGTTGGGCTCAAAGAAGAAACAAAAGGAAAGAAATTAGATTTAGACCTCTCTCTCTCTCCCTATCCCTCCCCCTTTTCTCCCCCTCTCCCACCCCTCTATTCTTCTTTCTTTCCTATCTAGTGATGGGGGTGAAACTGGGGGGCATAAGGGTGGGAAAAAAGACAAACCCATAACATAGCTGAGGGCAGATTCAGAAACCCAGGGCTTTTGACCTCCTGGTGGTGAGTTAGAATAACCACGCATGGGTGAGCATTTCATTGATAAGGCTCTAAACACATCTCCAAGAGAGTTTTCTTCTTGTATTTTATGTACAGGCTGAAACATTAGCAAGAATGGTCTTGCTAATGAACAATAATGGTTATCTGTGTTTAATGTTGATTTTTATGAGTGCGCATGTTCCGGGTTTAAGCTAATCACTGTCCTACGTGGAGATCCTATATGCTTTGTTATTTTTAACAAGCTCTATGACATTCATGTGAAGCTTTTGTTTTGTTTTGAGACATGTTTCTCTGCGTAGCCCTGGCTGTCCTGGAACTTGCTTTGTACATCAATCTGACTTCAGATTCACAGAGATCCATCTGCCTCTGTCTCCCAAGGGCTAGGATTCATGGCATGTGTCCCCATGCCCAGGTCTATGTGAATTAATACAAGTTCCTCATAGCTCCCCTGAACCGCTGAGTTCCCTGATTTACAAGCAAGCGGGACAGACAAAAAAGTGCAGTTTCCTGACACCGATGAAAATCCTGTCCCTGGAGGGACAGGGTCGCAATGCTGCTGTCCCTGTTTCTACCTCCTGCTAGGAGAACAGCCTCCCTTTAGGCCAGAGAGGCTTATTAACCCAGGAATTGATGTTGCTATTCCAATATAGCCATAAAGGTCACATTCTGTAATGGGAAAAGGACACATTTGCATACATCCCTCTAAGTCTACTGTCCTTAGATCAGGGCCAGGAGCTAAACAAAAGCTTTTGTGAGCAGAATAATCTGGAGCTACTACGTCTCTATCCTTATCTTTCTCTCCTATCTTATCTATCCTGAATATACAGCCAAGACCGCAGGACATAAACGCAGTTGTCAGCTCCAGACAGGTTGGTGTTACTCTAAATGCCAAAGGAGAAGTAGGTATTGGGAGGAGGCTGGTAAGGAGGCAAAGATACTATTTACTACAAAGCATCACTGGAATTCTAAAGGGAGAGGGAGGGAGACAGGACAGCCAGCGTGTGTGTGGCGTAAACGAGTGTAAGAAGAAGCCAGAGCCCATACGACCATTCTGAGCTCCAAGGTTGGGTCTGAGTTTATCCCTGCTGGCAAAAAGCAACCCCTAACCGATTTTGAAGATAAAAATCACGGGAAAACACCACAGACTTGTCTTTCCAGCGGTAGCCGCCGTGCAGGGAGGTGTTGTCAGCCCCCCTGAGAAGCCTGGGAACATTCGTCTCCCCTCCAGCTGTCCTCACTCAGGGTTCTCCTCACATTGATTCCCCCCCCGCCCCGCCCCCAGCCTCCAGGACAGGACTGGATTGGCTCCCAGCACTGGAAACTGTTCCCCGTGATGGCTCTTTTATGGTCTTGGCAGGCATGTACAACAACCAGCAGAGAGAGAAATTCGGCCTGCGAGGGGAAAATAAAAAGCCTAACGTAACTGCACTGGCCCTGAGTGAGGTTTTCACATGTTAAGCTTGCTCAAGGCTTGCGTTAAAAATCAACCTTGCAAAAGAAGCTTGAAGAAAACAAGTCTATTGGGCTGTCCAAAGGCAGACAGCATCTTTACTGTCCAGTTAACGGTGGGTTTGGACAACTGAAATGAACTGGTACAAACTGGCATTTCCCTGTCCAGCAATGCTTCTCCTCTCCCTCTTCTCTGTTTACCTTAGTTTATGTTCTTTTGCTCTTAAACTTGGGTGCAGCGATCTATAGGAAGGGATATTTGTTAACCCAGCGTCATTGGCATTACTTTTTTTTATTAACTCCTGGACTACATTTGTAAATGCTCTTTCCTCACTGTTTTCTCTAGGTCTTTCTGCAAGGCCTGGCATCGTCGCTGCTCCCACGGGGACTTCTGACTGCTCTGGGTAGCCTTTGTCCTATTTCAGGACAATTGCTCTGCAGGCCAGGCTTCCCTTCCAGGGCCTTGCCGCTCTCTGCACCTGCCTTGCCCTGGAGTCAACTTCCCAGATCTGGGACTACTTCTGAGAAAAGCCCCTCTTGCCGTGCACCAAAGTCCTGTCTAACTTTCCCCCAGTGGCTAATTGGCCTGCCAGTGTCCACGTTCTCAGTCACTCCCTGTCAAGGCAAGCATCAGATTTGCTGGAAAAAAAAAAAGCAATCATTTCTGTATCATCTCTCCTGCCCTCCTCCGCCCTCCTCCGCCCTCCTCCGCCCTCCTCCGCCCTCCTCCGCCCTCCTCCGCCCTCCTCCGCCCCCCACGTCATCACCTCACAGCCCATAGGCCACCTGCCTGTCTCCCGGAAGGCGCTGAGGCAGCAGACATGGCGGCAGTAATGAGTTTTCCTGCTGACACGGTACCTCAGACGCCCCGGTAAGCGACAAAGCACGACGCACTCGGAAGAACTCAATAACCACCTTCGAGGAAGATGGAGGCCGGCCAGCTGTTTCCCATTCAGGGTGAAGACAGGAGAGAGAGAGAGAGAGAGAGAGAGAGAGAGAGAGAGAGAGAGAGAGAGAGAGAGAGAGAGAGAGAGAGAGAGAGAGAGAGAATAAACACCACACGTGCTGAGGCCACAGGGGGAGCCTCCCCAGGGGAGGAGCCGCCCCATGAGAAGAACCAGACCCAGGCTGCTCCAAGCACAGGCTTCCAACCAGGCCTCGAGAACTCCTTCATGAACTGTGGCTTTTCAAGGTCGTCTGAGTTCATGTTTTCTGTTTGTCCTAACAATTTATAAGCAGTGGACAGTGGAGACAAGCACTGGGGGAAGAGAGGCAGGGGCGTCGCTTGCTTGCTCCCAGCAGCTACATACTGTGTTAGGCTGTGTGAGCAAGCAGTAGACTAACCTTGCTCTCCTTCCCCACAGGCTTTGGAAAGAGGAATGTGAGGGCAGGGTCTCTTGCTGTACTGTGTGAAGGTGATTATTATACCCTGCACACATGGCAGGATTGAGGAGGAAGACTGTGTGTGTGTGCCTTGTGAGGGTTTGTCAAAATGCACAAATGCATAAGGCAGTGTTCCTGATCCCAGAAGGACCCATTCTTCACACCATCTTGGAACCCAGTCCAAAGGGGGGTCCCACCACTTCTTTCAAGGAATCTGTGAGCCTCTGAGTGAGTAGTCTTAAATGGGCAGAGCTATGTTCTTCTAATATGTCCACTAAGCCCTCCCTAGGAAACCTCTGGATCACTGTACTGATTGATACTTCTTATTCCCCTCCCCAAATATTCATGTGTGTCGTGTGTGTGTGTGTGTGTGTGTGTGTGTGTGTGTGTTTGTAGACATGCATGTTTTGGGTGTGTGGACCCAGCTGTGGGGGTGGCAAATGTTCACATATGTTCACATGGATGTAGAGGCCTGAGGTTGATGTCTAGAGTCACCCTGAATTGCTTTTCTACTTTTTTTCTTTGAGGCAGGGAAGCTCCTTCATTTAAACTTGGAGCTCTTGGATAAGGCTGGTCTGGCTAGCCCGATTGCTCTCCGGAAGCCCCCCGTCTCAACTACAGGAGGCTAAGATTACAGATGGGCCTCCAAACTCACTGGATACTTTCATGGGTTCTGAGGATCTGAACTCTGGTCCTCATGCTTGCCAGGTAAGCACTTAACCCCTGAGCCTCCTCCCCAGCCTTGTGCGGATGCTTCTTTATCCGTTGGATCACTAACGTGGTACACAAAGCTGGATTTGCTCTACCACAGCTTTGCTCGATCCACGGATGAGGGCCAGGGAGGAGAGAAAGAAGTCAAGCCTGAGAAAACCATAGGACGTCAGACATAGAGTCACGCTATCTGCAAACACCCTGAAGAAGCATGCTTAGGGAGCACGGGTCAGTCAGCTGTTAGAGCTGGGGCCCTCGCTGGAGGTGTGGGATCAGGGGCAGCCCTCTCAGCTACTGCAGGTGTCTCTGGTGGCCTACCAGCAGCCGTGGCTCCCTGTCTTCACCCGCATTTGTCTATCAGAATCTTCCTAAAATACTGACCCTATCACTTTTACTACCTCATTAAACAGACATAAATAAACGACTCTGCCCCGACCCCCTGAGTCCCAAGAGACAGAATTCAGTCCCCTTCACTCCCGTGGCTTGAATGTGTCCTTCAGAAAGTTCCTGTGTGAGAAACATAATTACAGAGTCCTGGATTAATGAGGGTACCACCCTCACGAATGGATTAATGTCACCCCCATGGGGGGTAGATTCATTAGCACAACAGTGGCTTTGTTGTCAAAGTTGAGCCCCTTTCTCTGGCCCTCTCACGTCTGATGCCCTCTGCCATGCAAGCACCCAGCAAGTAGGCTCTCTCTTCATCAGCCAACCTCTGAGTGCTAGATGAAGGCGTCTGGAGCTCGTCTGGCTCCCACTGGCCACCGTCCTCTAAGAGCTGTCCTGCAGAGTCCCGGCTTGCCCCTCTAGAGCTCCAGCCAGGGTTGAACCCATAGGCCACACTCTTGTCCTTGTGAGTTCTGTGGAGGTCGACTCCCTCAGCAAGACTCTCCCAGTCTCTCCACCACATCAAGTTGCTCCTGCTTCCGAAGACACTTTTGCCGGTTCCACCAATATTACTCCTTTGTGGGAGTCTGCCCATAACCTTAGAGTCTAGCCTGAGTCCTTGCATATGGTGAGACTTTTTGAAGTACTTTTGAATGAAGGAAGGAATAAAGGAAGGAAGGAATAACCTTGTCATACAGAGTGGTAAAACCAGAGCTTCCACAGTTCTGCCATTCCATAGTCTGTAGCAATATGGGCCACTGTTTTTCTTCCAAATACAAGCCAAGATCCCCACAGAGAAAGAGAGAGAGAGGAGAAGAAGAAGAAGAAGGAGAAGGAGAAGGAGAAGGAGAAGGAGAAGAAAAAGAAGGAAGAGGAGGAGGGGGAGGAGGAGAAGGAAGAGGGGGAGGGGGTGGGGATGGAGCAACCATGCCACCATCCAATCCTTGAAGGAAGACTGAAGGCTTGTTATAGGAGACGGTGAGTCTCATCAACTAGAAACCACGTCAGGTCTTAAGATTCATGCCGTCATCTTGTCAGTAAGCAATTCCATGCTCCGTGCTAGGGACTCAAACGTGAATATTTCCTCCTTCTACCTTCCAAACTTGGAGTTGAAAGAAGTCAGAGGAAGAGAAGAAAATGGAAGCAACCATATAAAAACGACAGACTAGATGGGGACAGTCTGGCCTGGGGTGGGCAGGGACCTCATTGGGAGGCCGCCCCCTTGAGAGAGCAGCGAGAATCCTCACAACCAGAACAGGGGCCATCTGGAGCAAAGGCCAAACATGTTTTTTGAGGGATTCCAAAAATCTTGTGTAATCCACAGAGTGGCTAAAATTAAACCTTTGGAAATAGCACATGTTGGTGAGGACGTTGCATGGCTGAAATGTTTAAATACTGGTGCAGACACTGAACACTGGTACAGCCACCCTGGGAAACCATTTGCAAGATTCTTATATAGCCAAATGCACATTTACCTCTGACACAGAAGTCCTGGTAGTTGGTGCTTAGAGGAGAATTTAAAACACATGCTCACAGAGGGATACACACAGACATGTTCTTAGCTTTAATCAAATAGCAAAGACACAGGAAATAACCCCACTGCCTCTCATCTGAAGAACGGGAGTTGCTTTATGGCTGCAGAGTGGAATACTACTCAGCCAAGAGAAAGAGGGGGGGAGGAGGGAGAGGGAGAGGGAAAGGGAGAGAGGAGAGACACCCAAAACAATAAAAGAACTTTTAATTAGACAAATCATGCATACATAATTATCAAAACATTGTGGCAAGACAAAAGAATCCTGGCTTCATAGCCTGTGGTTCCATTTGTATGACACTCTTGGCCAAAACAACAGCAAGATTACAAAAACACAGAGCAGGTCAGCAGTAGTCAGCCAGGGCTGGAGACAAGAGAGGAGAGGAGAGATCAAGGGATCATGATCTCCTATACCCTGAATCGGGGGTGAAGGTTCCACAGATAAATACGTCTGTCAGGACTTACTGAACTTTACACAGGACATCAGAGCAGATTTTGTGCAGAAATTAGACTCCAAGTAATCAGATTACTAAAGAAAATCTTGTGTGTCTGCAGACGATGCGCTTTATCTAGGAGTCTCGGGGAACCAGGAGAAAACATCACCAGCAGGGGTGAGATGGGAGGTCTGTGCTACAGAAAAAGAGTAAGCTGACAAGCTGGGTGTGGCAGCCTTGGCCTGTAATCCCGGGATGTAGCAGGAGGGCTGAGAGCACACACACACACACGCATACACACACACACACACACACACACACACACACACACACGGCTATATAGCTCTGTGCTAAAGGCTCACACAGTACGTACAAGACCCTGTCTTCATCTCCTGAAGTATACACAGAAGGCAGTTTTGATAGCCCCACCCCAGCCTTGGCTTTTCAGAGTATGAAAGGTCAGTTCGTATCCAGTTTGCTCTTTCTCCTTCCCCAGAATAAAGTGCATCCTGAGACCACAGCCGAGGCAACTCCCTGAACTTCCGGTGACTGACCGGTTGCAGGGATACCTTTATTTCTTTTTCGAGCCCTTCAATATATTCTAGGAAAGACATCATGTCATAGCCCACAGGTGGTTGTAAAGATGGGGAAGATACAAATTTAAAAATTAATGGTCTGTTAGACAGCTCCGACAGGGGGACAGGGAGCACGGGGCACAGGGACTGGTGGCTGTGCTTAGCATGGCTCTGGGGACAGACCTGACTAGGGTGGTGAGGAAATGAAGAAAAGACACACGGAGATGTACAGGAAAGCTGGGTCAGTGTGGACCGGACTCATGGAGAAGCCTCAGCAGCACCCTGGAAGCTCAAAGTGTTTATCGCATGAGTTGAACAGAGAGGCTGGGTTATTGCATACAGCTGACCAGAGAGGCGGGGGTCATTGCATACAGATAAACAAGGTGGCGGGCTTACAGTTGGAGGTAGGATTAGTCAATCTGGATAGTAGTAGTGCTTACAGGCTATAAATATATGGGAGCGGGGGAGAAAACTATAGTGGAAATCTATGTTCTGTACATACTACCCACCCACATCCGCACAGGAACCACAGAAAGGCTTTGCCAGCCATCCCTCTGAGCCTCGTCCTGGGGGACGGGGAAGACTTTGCCATTTCCCCAGGGCTCTAAGACTAAACTCTGTAGCATGACGACACCCATGCCAACAGCACAGATTTACTCAGGACTGCGCTAACTCGGAACCTTCCCTTGTTCCTCACCCCTTGTGGCTAGCGTCTCTTCTTTGTCACCTTACGGTCTCCAAAATGGGCTGAGTGGATCCAGTTACACAGTGACTCTCGCCTTTAGCAATGGAACCAGATGCTACAACTCGCAAATCAGTCCAAGCCCTGGCTGGGGAGAGTTGAAATGTATGTGTCTTTAAGGGGCTGAGGGTGGGCGGCGTAAGCATGTCCCTGCTTGGTGTTTCTTCCTCATGAAGTACCCAGCATAAGCATCTGCTAGAGGCAAGAGCAGTGGAGGGTGGTGTCGCACGTGCCTGGCAGGCGTCAGGTGTGAGGACCGAGGTTCTATTTGCAGTTTGGCACACATGCGTTGAAATGTTCGCTAGCTCTGTTTTTCCACAATACTCCCTGAATCACTGAATGAAAATCTTGGGACCTTTGGACAGATGATAATGGACACTTTCTGCTGCTGCCGCCGCTGGGTTTAGCCCAGAGGAGGCCAGGTACAGGCTCCATTGGCATGAGATGGCAGATGTACCCCCAGAAGACCACGATGCCTGCAGGGTGCTGTGGTGCAGGTGGAGCCCCTGGTCAGTGAGTGTTTCAGAACTCATTTGCATAAACCCGCAGAGCACTGCTTTTTCTAACATCGGCAGCTGAAGGGCCTTGCTCACTGGGCTCTGACAGTTCACAACAAGCTAAGGTTTCTACACTAATTTGTCATCACAGTTTTACAAGTACGTTGGCTTCGCAGAGTTTACAACAAACGCTAGCACACTTAACAGAAATGTTTACCCAAACCTACTAAACTCTGCAGTACTTATTCCCACAACTCAGCTAAGGGAACTTTGCTCAGGAGGCATTGTAGAAGGGGAAGCACTAAAGTGCCCATTTCTGGGATGTTCCTTATTTGAGATGACTGGGTGACTTGTAACCCTTGAGGATCCTACTTGTTTGCATCTTTCAATTCTCTAACTTTGTTAATGACTTTAGTGTGTGGATGACCTTAGTCCTGCTGCTGCTGCTGCTGCTGCTGCTGCTGATGATGATGATGATGATGATGATGATGATGATCTAGGGTGGTGGGATGATTCTCACTGGCTAGCCACGCCCTCTAAGCCCTGGCATTAATCCACAGTCACATGCTGACACTCCTAATACCATTCATGATTTGCATGGTTTGTTGTTTTTTTGTGTTTTTTTTTGTTTTTGTTTTTTTTTTCTTCAAGAACAAATTTGCAGCCTGGAAAGATAGCTCAGTGGTTAAGAGCACTGGCTGCTCCTTTAGAAGACATGAGTTTGTTCCCAGCCCCCATATGGTAGGTGCACACTGCACGTGTTGGTACATGTGGTAGGTACACGCTGTATGTGTTGGTTCATGTGGTAGGTACATACTTCTGGCCTGTGTAGGGGCCAGACATGCATACGATACATAGGCATACATGCAGGTAAAGCACTCATACACATAAAAATTAAAAATAAGTTCTAAAGAATCAATTTGCATGAGATTCTTTTTTTTCTATGGGTTGAAAGGTCTCTCAAAAGTTTGTGTGCAGGAAACTTAATCCCCAGAGGTAAGGGCCCTTGGGTAGTAATTAGTCCTAGATGAGGCGTGAAGTCAGGGTCCTCCAGGCTGCATTAGCTGATGTCTTTGTAAGAAGAGGAAGAGAAAGCGAGCAGGCATGCTTGCTCTCTCTCTCCCTGCCCTGCTGGCCGTGCCTTCTGTTGCACTGTAGCGAAAGGTCCTCGCCAGATGCCAAGTCATGCTCTTAAGCTTCTCAGCCTTCAGAACCAAGAGGAGGAAAAAAAAAATAAAACAACAAAACCCTCTATTCTTTATACGTTACCAGGTCTGAGGTCTTTTGTGATAGCAACAGAAAATGGACTAAGACACTTTTAAGGTATGAATTGTCATTTTATTAATAGTAACTCAAAAGTAAGTGGATTTCCCAGTACCAAACTAACATTAAAAACACCAGGGTGGACACTTCTGTTACAGCTGCACTCATGAAGTCTGAAGGTCAGGAGCTCAGTGAGTAGATCAATGGGCTGACAGGCAGAAAAATCTCCAGAAACTGTCAGGCAATCCCCAGAAAGAAGGTGGGTCTGACGGCATGCAAGGTTTGCCATCAACCTAGGCAAGTCAGTGCTGGACAACTGTCCTCTGCTGGGCTCAGCAGACTGCTAAACTGAGAGTCAAAGTCAAGGAAGAAGCTGGGGCAACAGTGGACCCCAGAGACAGTTAAACCTCGATGCCTGATCCAAGCCATGAGAGCTTTTGTGATGGCTCCCCGGCTAGAGACAGGTTTGCTGTGGTTTAGACACACGGCCAATTGCTTAGAATCTAGGCACCTAGCCAACTGCGTCGAGTCTATATTTAATCATTCAACGAACACTCCACGGGCATCTACCATGTGGTGGGTCTCACGCCACGAGCCACAGAGGCAGAACCAGACAGATGACCTCCTGACTTCAGGTACCCTGAGTTATGTAAATGTTGTCTTCTGTTTCTGGAACTCCCTTGTGCTATCTTTTGTATCAGGTGTGTGTTATTTTTGCATTGGACTTTTATATCTTTGGGGTTGGTAATACTTTTGGGCTGCAGTTAGTAACTGGGGCCGTTCAGAGATACTAACGTATCATTTCTAATGGAAGGATGGATAGTGTAGCCGGTCTTTGTTACTTTGTGAGTTCATTCTTCCATCCTTCTCCACCCCTTTTCTTCTACCCTTAACCCCAGATAATAGAGGGGGGGAAGGATAAAGAGGAAAAAAAGAGATCCCTGAATAAAGTCAGGGGTCAGAAAGGGGGTGACATTATCGTTCGACTGTTTACTGCTGATTAGGGGCATCAAGTTCCTTGGGACAAGTTTGGTCTTCACTGTCAGGATATCTAATTTCTTCTTGTTGTTTCTTCTTTGTATACAACTGCTTAACAAACCACAAACAACAAACAAACAACAAACCCACCTATTGGTGCCCTAGCATTTATGTAACAACCTCCGAAAAGTTTTCAGAATTCCAAACATCACAGTCACAAAAACTATCCGCAGGTAGCAAAACCTCCGCCAAAGCATGAGGCAAATCCTAGTCGGCCGCTGTGGACAATCTGAAGCAGTCCTATATAGCCCTACACCTGGGATTAAAATGAAAACATATTGTATAATATTTCTGCGATTTTAAAAGAAACCCAAACTCCCAGATTCTCGCTACAGAATGGCCCTCTCGTGTTTGAATTGTATGCTATGTCTTGAGTTGGGGTGGGTTCAGCTGAGTTCCTGACATTGCCCAAAGATCTGCCAGAACCATTGCAGTCTCCTTGGGACAGCAGCTATGTGTACAGCTCCTCCGGCACCACACACAGTCCCTGGCGAACAATGCGTGCCTAGTTTGTTGGACAGGCTGGGCTGAGAGTCGGTCAACTCATCCCGTTCAGCTTTCCTTTTCCCAAACATCTTTCACCTCGTGTCTCTCCTGACTGCAGCAAATTTCGTGTGGTCATTTCTACTTCCCCACTGTGGTGATCAGACAGCAGGAGCCAGCACCAACATGAGCACATCTTTAGAAGAGAGAGAGGGGCTGGGTCTTCCCTCGCTGGCTCACAAGCATCTGCCTTGAGCGGACCCCTTCATGACATGAGTGATGTAACAGGGTGGATTTTCAAGTGCTCGGCATGTCCCGTGAGTGATTCCCATAAGTCCTGCTCCTTTCACAGGTGCGATCCCAGACTAACTCAAAACACGCTGCAAATCACAGGGAGATTTGGGCGCAGTCTAATGACACATGGCTTTTTGAGATTTCACGGTGCTGCCTCTCTTCTAGTCCCAGGAGACTGGCCTGGGGTCTGAATTCCGTGTTCAGACTGCTGTTTCTGAAGCGGCTCATGATTTATCTGACAGGCTCTGTCATTTGGCTGCCGGTGATGGGTCTGTGAGGGAAGGCACACAGCAACTTTCCGTGCTGCTTCGGCATCTGGGATTCGACAGTGAATTTGCTGCTGGGTTTTCCCCTGGAAATATTTGCCTGATGTTTCTGAACCGGGAGCCTCTGTTCTCTCAGGCCAGACTCTTCGGGGATTAACAAGCTGGCGGGGATCCGTGACAGGGCTTTCCCCCCTGCCTCGGCCTTTTGAGTCTAAGAGAACTGAACAAGACCTGAAACTGCCGGGCCCTTTTCACCTCTGTGGTTGTTCCAAAGCCACTGCAAATATTGACTGGAGCTCTGCCCTGGGAAGGTATCGGGGCAGGATGTGCAGGTACACAGGGGATGTCCTGCCTCTAACATGGCACTGGCAAACAGTTGGTGCCCTGGAAATGTTTTACTGTTTCCAGGAGTAAAATGAGGAACAACATGGAGAGTTGATAGAGGCTGTGCTGAGTCCGCAGACAGCAGTGTAACCCACCTGAGTCATCAGAGGTGCTGCCTGGAGGAGGTGGTCAGGTGGGGCCATGAGCAGAAGGTGGCATCGGCTAGAAAAGACTAGTGATTAGAGCCCGCACCGGCCAATTCACCGTCATTTTAAAGGGTGGCGGATTTATAAATAAACACACAGGAACAAGATAGCAAGAATAAAATATGGTCTGGGGTGCAGTGCAATGGTAGAGTGCTTGCCTCACATTTGTAAGGCCCAGAGTTCAATTCCCAGCACCCTGGAGGTAGGAGGTGGAGGGGGAGGGCAGGTAGGGAGATCAATAATAAAGACTGTATCAGTAGTTGCAATCCAGGTGACAAGATCAGATTTTCATTCACGCTAGCCCTGTTTTGTTTTTACACTGGATTCCGTTCCTCCCCACCCCCAACTCTCTTACCTTATTCCAATCTTAGTATTATTGCCATGTAGAACTTCTCAGGCATCCGACATAAACGAACGTGGATCTGAGCCCGCTAGGGACTTGTCTCAGTTCCACTATCACCGGTAGAAAAGAGGCAAAGCCTGCGAGGCTCGGCTTCCTGAAAGGTAAGATGGAGCAAACGAGGCTGGCGCCATGCCCAGGGAGGAGCGGCGTCTGCTGTGCCAGCATGGAGCCCCGAGTTCTCATCTATGGCACCCACTTAAAAGTGAGGTAAGTACGTACCCGCACCCCAGCACTGCAGGGCACAGACTGACAGTTCCTGGAGGCTCACTGACTAGCCAGTCTAATGGAAACACCAAGGTTTAGGGAGAGGCATGGTCTCAAAGGAATAAGAGATGTCCCAAGTCCTCCTCTATTGTCCTCTACTATCTGCATAATAATGGTGAGATACACACACATGCACACCCACACACATGATATTCACAGAAGTGTATACATGCATACAAGGGCACATGCAGACGCAAACACATGCATACACATATGCAAATGAGCACACGTGAAGATACATGCACACATGTACACACACATGCATAGAAGCACTTAAGTGCTCATACAGATATACACACACATTCATACATGTGCATAGACACACATACACACAGAGATACATGCACACATATATGTAAGCACACATGTAGACACACATACACACACAAGAAAAAGCAAGCTAATAACTCCCACCAGAACAGATTATTCAGAAGATGAACCCCTGGCACAGCGCTGACATGTAGGGTGTGCTCTACTTGATGACAGCCATCTCTGCTTGGATGGCTGATTCCTCTGATTTAGCAAGCACAGGGTGACAGGCAGATGTTTCATACGGTGCAGGCATACGACAGGCATGTGATAAATGTTCACTGAGTGGCTGGATTAATTAAACAAGGTCTTTTCACTCCGTTTAAAAGCTACCGTCTATGAAATCAATGCGGCATAGTTTTACAGCGTAGAGACACTGGAGGTTTATTATTTGGGGTGAGGGTGAAACCCATGGTGCAGGATGCCATAGTTTACTTGGCTTCCAAAAGATGAGCAAAGACTTCTGGCATTTTATAGCAAAGACCGGCTGGTAAGCTCTTATATGTGAGAAACTCAACCATGTTCAAGAGAGTACAATTGCCGTTCAAATAAAACCAACTGAGGCTTCCGGGTTGCGACTTGAAGAATTAAGGTTTGGGTTGTTTTTCTCCCTCCATTAAGGGCTTTTCTGAACTTTTGCCGTAAGCAGCAGACTCTCACCTCACTGGGTCCAGTCCTTCCATTGAGAGGGAGCCAGGTGGAGCTTTAAAAATGGAAACCACAGGTTTGTTTAAAATAAATCCTCTTTCTTAGAAAGATTCACCACCCAGAAGCAAACGACTTCCCAGCTCCCCTTCTCCCCAAAAAGGAATTTGGAAGCTGGTTTAAAATATATGCATGTTGAGATTTTTAAAAGACACTTTGAGCCCCAGGCATAATGGCAACTTCTTTGCACATTTTAGGGCATGTCTCCAGGGAGACATCAACATCAAAGGGCCAGGGATAAACAGAGTTTAGAGTGCACACACACACACACACACACACACACACACACTCACAGACAGGTGGTAAATGTATTCCTGGACTGATGTCTTAAAATTCTGGGCACCATGTGGATTATATTAATTTCACTGTTCAAGGGTTGGCTGTTTTTTGAAGCCACCGTGCTTTGAACTCCATACTGGTATCCACTGAGTAGAAAATATAGCTGTTTTAACTTATTTTTTTTTAAGATTTATTTTCATTTTATGTTATGGGTGTGAGTGTTTTGCCTGCATATACGTATTCACACCCCATGTGCATGCCCATGAAGGTCAGAAGAGGACATCAAATCCCCTGGAATTGGACTTACAGGTGGTTTTAAGTCACCATGTAGATGCTGGGAACCGAACGCAGGTCCTCTGCAAGGGCAGCAGGTGCTCTCACCACTAAGCCATCTTTTCCACCCCCTCACGTACTTGCATGTTGAGAAGCTCACCTCATAGCCAATGAGGACACAATCAATCTGGGTGGAAAGCTTTGGAAAGAGTGATATCCTCTGGGGTCATGAAAGCCTTCTGCTGGTCATTTCTTTGCTAGGCTACGAACAAGTGAACATAAACACATGGCCATGATTTCTGGGCCCCTCACAAGTAGGCCCTACTCCGAAAACATCTGCTTCTCCTCGACTTCTTTTTATAGGTAGAAGCTTTCAAGATGGCCAAAGACACATTTCCCCAGCATTGGAAAAGAAAGGTCAGGGATTCTTTGTGTGGAATGTTGACAACTCCCACCAGTCCATGACATTTCTAACATCTGGTGTCACTCTCGGGAGCTCTGGAAAACTCGAGAGAACCTTGGCAGGGATGTAGTGTGAGCATACTGAGGAGGGGACAGGAATCTACATGAGTAACCCTTCTCACCAGGCTACTTCTCTAACTCCTGGGCCTTGGGGACTACACAGGGATGGGGTGCAGGCTAATTTTGTCAACTTGACAGAGGCTAGAATCATCTCAGAGGATGGAACCCCAACTGAGAAGATGTTTCCATACAATTGGCTGTAGGCAAGCTTGTAGAACATTTTCTTAATTAATGATTCCTGTGAAAAGCCCAACGCACCATGAGTAGGACCACCACTGGTTCTGTTGGATTCTATAAAAAGTCAGGTTGTGCAAGCCAGTAAGCAGCACCCCTGCATGGCCTCCTCAGTAGCTCTTGCCTCTAGGTTCCTGTGCTGTTTGAGTTCCCGTTCTAAGCTCTGTCAGTGATGGACTATAGATGGGTAAATGCAAGCCAAACAAATCCTCTCCTTCCCAAGTCGCGTTGGTCATGGTAATTCATCACAGCAACAGTAACGGAAACCAGGACTGTTAGATTAAGACAAAACATCTGAAACCCCTCTGGGAACATGTTGTAAAAGATTGGATAAGGAAACTGAGGAGAGAGCCAGTCAGGAAATACTTCCTTACAAGCATGAGGACCTGACTGCGGCCCCAGCACCCATGTAATGCCTGAGGTGGGGTTTTGCAGTTATAACCTCAGCACATGGAACATGGAGGTGGGAGGCTCACTGAAGCTTTCCAGGGAGCAGCCAAGTCCCAGTGAGAGAGTCTGTCCCAGAAAGACCAAGATGTCTGGCTTCTGAAGAAAGACGCTCAAGGTTGAACTCTGCCTCTCTCTCTCTCTCTCTCTCTCTCTCTCTCTCTCTCTCTCTCTCTCTCTTTCACACACACACACACACACACACACACACACACACAGACTCCACAGGAGGTTCACATGGGA
Organism: Apodemus agrarius; assembly: GCA_964023405.1. Lineage (NCBI taxonomy): Eukaryota > Metazoa > Chordata > Mammalia > Rodentia > Muridae > Apodemus > Apodemus agrarius. Next base: position 59,794,085 of record OZ030019.1, read on the forward strand.
AGATTGTCCCCATAAAAAAATTCAGTGTGTGTGGTGTGTGTGTGTGTGTGTGTTCAAAAATGCCCAACTGCAAGCCATATAGTCAGAAAGTATCATTTTAAATTTTCAAAGAAATGACTGACACATTGTTTTCACCTTAGTAAGAAGGGCAGCAAAGGTCATGTAAAGCCCCACCACCACCCCCCAAAGGCTGCCTAGGAAACTACCCCACGCATTACTTTTTTTGTTTCTTTCCATTTGGGGAACCTATAGGCATCAAAAATAAATTGGAGTTGACAAGAAAATGTATCCTTTCTCTAGGACCCATGAGGTACATCATTGCCGTGTTTCACTTCAAAATGCTTTACAATCAAAGACAAAACAAAAGGGAGACGTGTCTACACTGGGCTCTATTACTGTTGTTGCTATGGGGAGGGGGAGAGATTAACACTCTCAGGTCCGCTTTAGCTTCATGGTTCTATTTATTTATAACTTCAATGGTCAAAAAAAAAAAAAAAAAAAAAAAAGACAAAAGTATGTACCTGTCTTCAACCAAGTTCAAGCCCGGGACTTGTTAACCTTGAGATAGATCCCTCTCTAATTTCATAATTATCGATTCTAATTAGTTTTGGAAAATAATACCACCTAATCAAATTGCCATTGAACTGAGCGCCCAGCACTGCAGAACTTATTCTTTAGATTGTGAGTCTACTTTTGTAAGTGGCGCCTATGGGGCTGGAGAGATGCCTTCGTGGTTAAGGGCACTTGCTGCTCTTCCAGAGGTCCTAAGTTCAGTTTGCAGCAACCACGACCACCACAATTCCAGTTCCAGGGGGTCCTACACCTCTGTGCTCCACCCATGTGCACACCCCCACCTGCAGACACACATCTATCTATACATGGTAACAAAGAATAAAAATTAAACCTCGAAAAAAATGGAGCCACAGGCCAGCCACAGCGTAAGACACTTTTTAACCAGGATAAAGGAGAAATAATATTATACATAAAATATCGTGAAATCGTCCAAATTCATTCAGAAAACAGTGGCACAAACAGATAAAGCGGTCAAAGTCTGTTCGCCACAATTCACATACACGACAAGTTCACAAACATCTGGAAAAAATCATATTGGTTCTTATTTGATCAAAGAAACATTTGTGTAGAATGAAGCCCAGAGGCAATTTTGTGCTTACCACATATCATCTTTTTAAAGTAAAGACACAATCCAGTGAGGCAAGGAGACGGTGAAACTAGATTTTCTCCTTATTCCAAGAAAATCTATTCTCCACGGCCATGCCAGCAACAAAGCCACGTGGTGGGCACAGGCAGAACCAGAAAGACTTGTTTCTACCCTGGAATTTCGTCAATAAGAGCTGTACGTGTGTATAACAGGCTCGGTGGCCAAAGGGCACAGTGCCTAGGATCAGGCTCCCGAGAGAGGTCCCTAAGTGTACGTTTGGCTGCTTCCTGGGCCTGCCACCAACAGTCTGTGCCTCAGTTTCAGAATCTGTAAAAGGAGATTAATAAAACTAACCCCCTGTGACCTTTGTTCTCCTTGGGTGAAATTACACGTGCTCTTAAATGTCTTAGTAGAGGGCCCCTGCAGAGTACTTATTGCCTGGCACCCTCCCTTGTCCCTACCCATTAAAGACCAAAAACTGGCTTTTGAAGAAAGTTAATTTTTCATTTTCAGGAGCATAGCTTATTTACTATATTATGCTAAATCATCAAAAGGGTTGGCACAGTCGTTTCCTTAATAATCTATAGAAATAATGAGATGTTTATATAATAGGGTATTAAATAAAATAGCAAACAATATGCTTATTCTTACAAAAATGATTCACGTTTAAGTACATTGTTGGAGAACAAAAGCAGTCATCCGAGAGTAGATGGATGGTGGCTGATTGAGCATTATTTTAATAATGGCGTATTTCCATTTAATGAAGTAGTATACTAACATCGGGCCGTGCGAGCATGACTGCGGGCTCAGGCACGTCCTCAGCATTTTAAATAAGCCAAGTGCATTTTATGAAGCAGAAAAAAAAAAAAAACCCTCAATCGCTTTCTTATTCATTCCCATCTACTTAATTAAAAGTGTTTCTCCCGTAGAAAGCCTTCCAATCTTATCAAACCAGCATTCTAGAAACTAGCTCATTCTGTTAGTGGCACAACACTCCCTACAAAAAAACAAAGTGAAAACGCTTGGTGTTGCTTTGAGAGGTATGGAGACCCACAACAGAGCTCTGAACTGTCTCAGGGGAAGCAAACTGGCCTTCTTCCGGTCTTCCTAACAGCTGGTGTCAGGAAACAAGGAAACAGGCATACCTTTTAGGAAATATTATGGAGGAAATGTTACACACAACCAATCCATTCCCTGCTGGACTTCAGTTTCTTAACCTGTCAAAAGGGGCCAATCCAATCCGTAACTCAAGGTCATTGGAGGAAGAAATCAGAAAAATGTGCCCAAAGCACTGAGCTTGGCGCCGTGCATGCAAAAGACGACTTTTCGTTTGTTTTGTTTTTCTGCACCCATTTCCTGGAAATATCATGCTCTATCTAACTTCTTAGGGAGGGGAGGAATTAATGAAGCAATGTGTAAGAGAGAGAGAGAGAGAGAGAGAGAGAGAGAAGGAGGTGTTTTGGACTACAACGCACTCTGAGCTTATAGAATACTTTACTGAAAACAGAATGCTGGTTTTGCTGTCTTTGTTCATCAAGAGGGATCCTCACTTAAGAAAACCCCTTCCCCAGGTTGGCCTGCAGACAGGTCTGTGATCATTTCCTTGATTACTAATTGGTGCGAGAAGTCCCCGACCCCTGTGGGTGGTGTCACCCCTAGGCAGGTGGTCCTCCTGGTTTGTGTAAGGAAGAGAACTGAGCCAGCCACGAGGAACAAGCCTTAAGCAGCGTTCCCCCATGGCCATTTCTCGAGGACACGAGTTGAGTTCCATGCTTTGAGTTCCTGCCCGGACTTCTTTTCATGATGAATTGTTAAGATGAAATAAACTCCTCCCCACCCCCACCCCCACCCCCGTTTTGCTTTCGGTCATGGTGTTTATCACAGTAATGGAACGCAAGCTTGTATAAATCAATTCAGAGTATTAAAGAAAATACATATGCGCTTTACAGATATTTTGAACGGAAACAAGGGATATGTCTGAGCCTCAGTCATCCACTCTCGGTGTCTCTGTCCCCAGTGCTTTTTGGTTTTCTTTTGGTTTCAGGATGCTCCTGCCTACTTTCTCCTTGATTGCTTTTAAGATATCCTCATCCTCCATCCTCCCCTCTGGTTTAACTAACCCAACTGATGTAAGACATTAAGTGCTACTGGAGTTAGGTAAGCCCTACATTCAGGTCGCCCAGCCAGATTCTGCATGGGGACTTGTCCCTGAACTCTGTGGACATGTTTAGGACATGATCAGGCACTACTCCAGGAATCCCAGATCTCGAATTGTAGGAAGAAACAAAAGGGGGGTGGGGAATGCCTGAAAGGTGCTACAAACCTACATCACAAGTGACGTTCCTTGGACTAGGTGGCTGCAACTTTGCTGAAACGGGTCTCCTCTATTTGACTGCCTGGGCTAGTTCACAAGTGAGAAAACCAGTCACATCCCAACTGTAACGCTTACCAATATTTAAGGATATCTCCGAGCCTTAGTTTCCCTGCCTTTAAAGCAAAGACTATCAGGACAGAGGAGCTGACTCGGCAGTTAAGAGCGGGTACTCCCCTCGCAGAGGACTCCTGTTTGGTTCCTGTATCCATATCCGGCAGCTCAGAACTGTCTACAACCCCAGCCCCAGGAGATCTGACCTCTGGTGAGCCTCCAGCACGCCTGTAGTCACATGCACAAACTCATATGCACATGCAGATGATTAAAAGTAAAAATAAACCTAAAAGTATATTTTAAAAGATTGTCCAGCCGGGTGTGGTGGCACATGCCTGTAATCCCAGCACTTGGGAGGCAGAGGCAAGCGGATTTCTGAGTTCGAGGCCAGCCTGGTCTACAGAGTGAGTTCCAGGACAGCCAGGACTACACAGAGAAACCCTGTCTCGAAAACAAAAAACAAAAAACAACAAAATAAAAAGATTGTCCATTAAAAAACCCCACAGGGTTAAACTGAGTGGCGGCGTGCGAGATGCTGGGCACAGAGCCGTGTACGCAGTAAGCGCTCCTGTCTGCCACGGTTCCTTTTGGTGACCCGAAGCTGATGACTAGTTGTCATGTATATATAAGTAGTTTGCAAAGTTGTACAAATTTCCAGTTACTTAACAGGCCCAGCTCTGTCTGTCAAAGGATACCTACTTCCTTCTTCCCCAGTCTCCTACCTTGTCCCGGTATTTTTCATGACAGCAGGCTGAGGATTTGGGACATTGTAAGCAGCAAAGAAGAAAGCCTAATCAAAAGAGAGACTATATTAATTCTCTCAGTTTCCCGGCTTGTCATCTTAAGCCTACACCGGGTGAGTGTTGGTTTTCGGAGAGTGCGTGTCTGGCTATCTGTACTTTCTTTGTTTTTGTTTTTGTTTTTGTTTTTGTTTTTGTTTTTTGTTTTATCGAGACAGGGTTTCTCTGTGTAGCCCTGGCTGTCCTGGAACTCACTCTGTAGACCAGGCTGGCCTCGAATTCAGAAATCCACCTGCCTCTATCTTCCAGAGTGCTGGGATTACAGGCATGCGCCACCACCGCCCGGCTTATCTGTACTTTCTTTATAAACGTGGGCATTGTGACAAGTCCGAGACAGGTGAATGTATACATGCATATGTAACACACCCTGAAGTTTCTCTGTGAAGCCAGTCAGTCCAATTGCCCGGGTCTACACTCAGCCACCTTGGAGAGACGCAGTGTAAAGCCATCATCAGTCCTGACACTGACAGTGGTTTCCAGTCTGTCCTTTGTGTTCCAGCGGGGCGGGAGCCCACGATCCACCTGTCTCTGAAGGCGATCCCTCCCTGTCTCCGGCCTCTGCTTCATCTGCTCGAGTTAGAAGCAGCAGTTGCAAGATGCGGAAGTTGGATCCCCCTGAAGTCCTCCGACAAGGGAGGTATTGCAAAGGCTGGACGGGGACACAGGAGTTCTTGTTTGGTCCAGTTCTCCACGGTACCACTAAGCCAAGCCCAGCCAGGCCCAGCCAGCCCCTGACAGACACAGCAGCTCTCTGGGCCCTGTTCTAGTATTGCATCCTCTTGGGGTGAGTCTGGGATCTCAGAATTCAAAAACCAGAATTCGGAGCCTTTTACTGCCAAGGAAGTGAGTTGTGGGTAGGGTTTCTCAGAGGCAAGGACACGTTGGTACACGACTTTGATTTTTATCAAGTTAAAAATATGCACTACAAAACGCCAAGGGGACAGACAGACCTGTGAGTATGTATGTGGGTGAGTATAAGAAAGAGAAAACGTGTGTGTGAGAGAGAGAGAGCTCAGGACTATCATTAATGGAGAAATATTCTTAACACTTCTCTCAGCCGTGTGCAACTATGTTTGGTTGAAATAAAAGACCAATGGAGAAAAGCCTAGAAAACTCCCACTAGGTTTCCAGCTGCCGTTGTGTGTGTGTGTGTGTGTGTGTGTGTGTGTGTGTGTGTTAGAGAACAAGAGGCTTTTGTGGCTACCCACTCTCATTATTCCCGCCTCCACTCACTCCAGCAGAAAAAGCGAGGAGATGGGGAGCAAGAGGTCTTCCTCAGAGGCTCTATCCTGATTCGGAAAGAGGCGAGCGACACAAGCCCCAAACCCCTTCAGAGGAGGCTGAAGCACATTCTCATACTGCTGCCCTGGGTCCCTTGACATCTGTACTGAGCACCTGCAAAGTGGCAAAGTGCGGAATAGTAATGTATTAAAGCCTGCCTGCCCGCCCAAATGCCCATCACTGCCACCCACATCTGTCTTGCTCCACCCACATCTGTCTTGCTCCACCCACATCTGTCTTGCTCCACCCACATCTGTCTTGCTCCACCCACACCAGTCTCGCCCCACCCACATCCGTCTTGCTCCACCCACATCTGTCTTGCTCCACCCACATTTGTCTTGCTCCACCCACATCCGTCTTGCTCAATGCTCAGTCTGACTCCTGCTCACCATGCCGCCTCTTTCCCACTCTGGAGGCCTCAGGATGGATGGTGACACAGAAAGTGGCAAAGTCAAAGCTAGTCTGCTGCAGTTCTCCAGACTTCCTGTCTAACCACACAAGACAGGTCTTCCAGCTCTGGGCCTGGGTCAAATAGATGCTGCTGGTCTAGAGTCTATATCGGCACTTCTCAACCCTTTGGGCAAACCTCTCTCTCCATAAATGTTTGCACCATGATTCACACCAGTAGCAGAATTACAGTTATGAAGTAGCAACTAAAATAACTTTATGGTTGGGATCACCACATTGCGAGAAACCATTAAAGGGTCCCAGCATGCGGGAGGTTGAGAACCACTGGAGTTAAACTGATCTTGCCTCTAAAACCCCACCAGAAACTACCTGAAGTATCTGAAGTGGATTCCTTTCTGGTGATTTCGGTAGATGTTTGTGCTTTGGGAAACTCCAGTGACTGTCACTTTGACCACTGATCTTTCAGATTGTGAAAAATTCCTATAATTGGACTTCTGTGACAGATCTGCATTTTTAACTGAAATATATTCAGTGCTAATTTATCTACTGGGGGAATATTACCTAAATTCTTAGTATTTTGAACATTTTTGATCCAACTCAAATGGTTATCATGTAAATAGACAATTATATTTAATATTTTGCTTCATTTTTTTGAAGCAGGGTCTACATAGCCCAGACTGTCCTCTAATTTGCAATCCTCCTGCCTCACTCAGAGTGCTAGGATTACATGAATTGTGCCCCTTTAACTGTTACATTTGTAAATGATCTTAATAACCCTGAGCACAGGCACGCTCTATCCACCTAAGGCAGCTGTTTTGGGTACCCAGGAGCTAAAATAAACTGAATTACAGCTGCTTCTCATTGACTTTGACAGTGCCTTAGAAATCTAAGTCAGGTCTGCACCAGGACAAAGCAGACTTACTAAAACACATCAGGAATAATGTTCTCCACGGTTTGCTGATTCCCCCCCCCCCGGATTAGCAATGCTGGACCCCTTTGCACTTGGGGTGTGCCAGGCCTTAGCTGCTGGTGTCTCCTGAGCTCCTCTCTCCCACCCCCCTAGTCCCTAGAGGAAGAACCACAGAGCTAACTAAGGTGCTGGAGAGACCACAGTCTGGTCTGCAGAAGCCGGGAGCACTCTGTAGCCAGTGGACTGAAGCAGAGACGCCTGGGCATTGCCCGCCAGTGCAGGACGGAATATCCAACTTGTTAAGCAAACACCTTGGGCTTAAGCTAAAACTTTGGCATCGCGGATCTCGAGCGCTGGAAGGACAGTAAACTGCAGGCTGCCACGACCTCTCTCTCCTCCCACCTGCGACCCAGGGGAGAGAGTTCAGCTCAGCACCGGGCACCCCCCTTTCTCGACACCGAATTCTAAAAGCACCGGGAAGAGCCCTCGGCAAGGAGCAGGCTGCGCAGGTAGCGACACAAGGGTGACGTCCCGATGCAGCAGGATCAGGGGAACCCAAGGGAGCCTCCCTGCCACAGGGGAGCGGTGCGGGCTGCTTTCCCCCGGTGCGGGGATGAAGAGTCCCTTCCCTTGAGTCAGGTGTCTTGCTGGGCGAAGTCCGTGCCCCACCCTTATCTGGCTACTGCTTGCTGCCTAAGGATCCTGGGGATTTAGGAAAAAGAGATAGTGGCAGAATTCTTTGGTAGTAGGGAGTACGGGGTTCGGGGAAAGGGGGCGGGAGACTGTCCTAAACATAGGCAATCCGTTGCAAGGACAGGCGTCATTGCTCTAAGGACGATTTTAACCCGCGCAGAGGCGCAGCATATGGTTTCCAGGTTTGGCGGCACAACACAAAAGACTTTGAGCCGAAGGGGCCTCCAGACACGGAAACCAAATAATCCCGATTTTAGAGAGGCCTGAGTAGCAGGAGGCTGGAGTTTTGGTTGAGCTACAATTAAGGGAAGATAATTAAGCCCGGAGCCGTGCAGCTTATTAATATTTATAGCCAGGAGCGAGAGGGCCTTCGCCGCCCAGGAGAGGAACCCGAGTCTCCCAGGCCAGGGGCTTCGCAATGACTGGGGAGGAGAAAGGTTGATGAGCAAAATGGGGTGAATCCGCCTCTGCGCTTCTCTCTTAATTACCGGAGCAGGAAAGTCAGTCGGGAGAGAAGGTGGGAGGGTGACTCGTGTGTCCAGAGATGGCTATCTCCGGTCCGGACCCCATCTCTTCTTCCTTCAGGACCCCAAACCGTGCCTTCAAGTGTCCCTGGCTCCCGGGATTGAGGGCCAGTCAAGGAAACGATCTTGTAAGGGAGATTGCGGGAGAATTTTCTTTTCCTCCCAGCCTCAGGGGCACGCCGCAGGGGACACGGTGATTAAGTGCTGTCCCGGCTGAGGGACGGACCTGCAAGCCAGCCCTCTGGCATCGAACTTGCTCAAGTGGGGTTTGTGGGACGCAGGGAGGCAGATCCTGCCCCTCCCCGGAACCGCACGATCTCGGGGGGGGGGTCGCGGGGTGGGGGTGGGGGCGTCCCGCAGCGCGACAGGCCTTTGATTCCTGTTACCTCTGCGGTGGCAGGCTGCGGAGGGGACAGAGGGGCTTCATGGCACCGGTGCTCCGACCTTCCCTGCTGTCTGACACCGCGTCACCCACCACTGAGGACCGAGCAGGGCGCTTCAGCAATTTGCACTAAACGCAATTTCTGCTGTTCTTGACCCTGGACGGACGCAGGCGGGTGGAGGAGGGGCGGGTGCCCTGCGCCTTTGCTCCCCATCCCCCCTCGCCTCCCCCTGCTAGCCTCCAGCGGCCTCAGCGGTAGCAGCCTCCGTGCCTGGTGCAGATCGATTCTCCGTAATAAACGCGGGGTTCCGCGGGGGGCGGCACTGCGGTTCCCATGGCAACCCTTTGCTTCACTGCAGTCCAGGAGTCCTGGTCACGCGTGCTAAGCTTGAAGATGGAGCTGTTCGCGGTGACCGCCGTGGTGGCCAGCCTCTTCCTACTCCTGCTCTTCCTGGTCTTCATCTCGGTCTACGTTGGCGCTAGTCCTGGCCCACAACCTCTGTCCCAGAACTGTTAATTGAAGAAGAAACGGGAGTGGGTGGCGATTTGTCGTTGTCACGAGGCGTGGTCCCGATGGAGCCGCGCACCACAAAAGATTCTGCCAAGGAAGACACATCTCTACCCAGGCCAGATGTGGCGACACCAGACATACCTGGAGAGAGGTGGCCAGCTCCTCCAAGCAGCTGCAAGGACTGATTACCATTGACACCAGCGAACTAGGAGGAAGGATTCCTGTGTGTCAAGAGGAAGCTCAACGGGATTTAATTATGATAATTGTGGGTTATAGCATAAAGGCTTGCTTAACAAAGAGATGTCGATGGCATTATAAGCGAGTTATTTTTACACCTCTGTATAAACACACCAGAAAAGGAAATGTTTTGGTAGGCACGAGTGAATTTCCTCTCTATAAAATCGTGTGCAGTTCATGGATGATGGATTTTAAGCACGTGTTGGCTATGTTAATTTACAGTAATGATTATTCTGTGCTGAAAACGGAAACCATACCATCTCTTGACCACACCACACCTTTTCACACTAGCCTGGATGCCTAATAGGGTAGCTCTAGCGACCATCTCAGCTGTGTTATTAAGGGAGAGTGATCCTGGTAGAGGAGTATCTATTCTGCGACAGACAATGCCAAATAAAATTTGAAAACAAAAATGCCCGCCCTCTCTGGCTACTTCTCATTGGCTGAAAGAATGCACTCTGGTATTTTATGTTCCTTTTCTCGACTTTCATTCAATGTCCTCAACAAGTGACACATTGTCATCATGGTCCTTCTTATTGTTCATGTTTTTATTTTTAGAAGCAACCCTTCAAAAAAATTACAGACTAGTTGTAGAACTAGAGAAAAGCTGCTGAGTCCCCTCCCCCTCCCCCCACTGCCCCGCCTTCAAGGTTTTCCATCCTCAACATTAGTCATGATTAACTACGTTAGTGTCTATGGGGGCATTTGTCACCACTAATGAACTAATGTTAACACATCATTATTAACCACGCTTCAGATTTCATTGGATTTCATTAACTTTTCACTTCCTTTTTCTGTTTTTGGATCCCGTTCAGGCTACATCACATTATGTACGGTTAGTTCTGTCTCCTTCAGGAGGCTGAGAGAGCTATGATGTGTATGTGTATGACCTTGAGAGTCAGAATAAATTTGTTTTGTATCAGTAGAAGTATAATTTACATAGGGACATACAAATAGCTCAAAAATATAGTCACATGAGTTTTAACCAGTGAGTCCACCCAATTGACTCTTGTACAGACAGAGAGCATCAAATCCAATGTTTAGAATATTATCTCACACATTTGCAATTGTATTTGTGATGTTTTCCCATTCATATCCACAATACCATAACTGTTTTCTCAGCACCTTTTAAGTCTATCCTACTATGCAAAATTGCTCATTTTCCAAGGATGTTAAAAAGCTATTAACCTGATGGTAGCTTAATGAGTCATTGATCATTTACTTTGAATAATAATCTTTTAGGCACAACTTTAGGCTACTGACCTCTGTTCTAAAACATTCCCCCAGGCCCCAGGGATTCCAGACAGGCAGTTTGAAACCAAGAAAATCCGGAAGCCAGTCTGAGAAGCTCACAGGATTGCTGGGCGATTTTAACCACAGCCTCCTTGGCTTGTAGTTTTTAATATTGAAGCAATAATTAATGCATTTATTCATGTACCGCCCTTGGGGGACTTGTTTTTAAGTACCACATCTGTAATTTTGTCATAGCTTGCTGGCTTTCCTAATTGTTAAAAAATTCACATTTTCTTAAATCTTGAGATTTTGAGGCTTGGGGTAAACACCAAAGTTTTTTTTTTTTTTTTTTTTTTTTTTTTTAAAGTGGTGCAAACCAACAGAATTGGCATTTAACAATGAAGAAAGCAGTCACCATAGTCATAAAGTCATTGTGAGCACGGCTGCTAGAATCCAGAGCTCGACACACTCGAAACGGATAATAATGAAACCGTACATTAATAGGCTCTGATTTCTCTTCATGACTGTGATGTCCCACTACACAGTCACACTGGCTCCTGCTTTTCTTGTTGGCAATACACAGTAGCGGCCCTCCAGAAACACAGAACAGCAAAGCTACCCTTTTACCACCCACCAACAGCTGCTGTTTGTTTTGATGTTTTGTTAAAAAAAAAAAAAAAAGCAAGACAGATAAGAAAGCCACCACAAACCTTCCCTGGGCACACAAACCTTCCCCGGATGCAGTGGTGAGGTGCAGACTCTCTGACCAAATTTAATTGAAGCTGGTTTTCCTCAGTTGATTCCAGAAACTGCCCTGTAGACCGTGGTTTATTTTTTTTCCTAGCCTTTTAAGTTGGGTGGTATTTATGCCAACACATTTCTGACCACATTTTCTCTCCCATCCCACAAATAAAAGCAAAACAAGACAAGGTTACAAAGTTGATACTGTATGGGCCATAAGGAGAAAAATAGATTAGTATTTTGCCATGACAGAAGCTTTAAAAAAAATCTTTGTAACTTAGCATTAGAGTAGACATATTCTGTCTACACCACAGATTTCAGTTCTTAGTCAGATCAAGTAGCATGAGTGAATGCCTTCCAGAATGATAGTTTGGGAGGAAAAGAGAAAATTTTGAGGAGTAATGCTTTCTTAGTGAATTTCCATTTAATTGTGGCTGAAAAGGAGAACGAGAAACATCCTAGCACATGCTATTTTCCTGGTTGTCTGAAATTGAGTAACTATCAGAAATAATAAAGTATCTGTGCATGTGCACGCACACACACACACACACACACACACACACACACACACATATATATATATATACACACACACACACAGACATACACCAGCAATAAAATTCTGGTTCTGCTCTGCATGCCCCAAAAAGTCTCATGTCTTAGCTGCTGTCCCCCATAGTCTGAGAGTCCAGCTGGAACGTAGATTTGGACACACACACACACACACACACACACACACACACACCAGTACCCGAACACTAATGAGCAAACCTGCCCTCTAAAGAAACGCAGCCGACCCCACACCGCTGCCCCCACTGACTCCAGGAGACCAGGAACATGTCCTTTCTCATGGAATCAAAGTTTACTTATTTTATGCGTGTGAGTATTTTGGCAGCAGGTATATCCATGTACCAGGTCACACAGCAGGTCAGAAGAGTGTGCCAGGAGCCTTGGAACTAGAATTACAGATGTGAGCCACCATGTAGGTGCTGGGAATTGCACCTGGTCCTTTGCAAAAGCAACAACTGGTCCTCTGGAAGAGCAGTGGTCGCTCTAGACCACTGAGCCCTCTCTCCAGCCCCTAAGCATGTCTTTTAACTGTTCTGGGTCCCATTATCCTCGACTGTGAAACAGGGTTAATAATAAATTTTCATACGGTTGTTAGGATCAAATAAAAGATTCATGTAGACACTGGAACACAGTGAAGCAGCTAACAGCTAAGAAGCTCTCAGTAAGTGTTAACTCCCACTGTCCTATTGTTTAGAATCCCTCCTGTAGCCAGACAGTATAGTGGAGAGAACAAACAGGATCTCTAGGTCTGAGCTGACTCAGCTGCCCATGTTAACAGGCTCTTATTTCTGGCCTCTAATATTCACAACATTATGTTAAATGTGCGAATTTAACTTTAGGCAAACCTGTCCAAAGTCTCATGTGCAAAAACTACCCTTACATTCAGGCCCCGAGCAAGGTTCCCCCAGGAGCACAGAGCCTAAGGCTTCAAATCACCTTCCACTCAATCGTTAACCACGCGTTGGGCTCTGTTGGGAACTGGCTAGTCATAGTTAAAACTCAGCCCCTCAAGTGAATTAGGGGAAGCTGTAAAAGGAAATGAACAGTCATTGTGCCCAGTTTATCCTGTGGGGTCTGACCACACCCAGCATTTGACTCTGTGTCCTGGAGGGGAGTGGGTGATCAGAAAGACCTCCCGGGAGAGATGAGTAAGGTGGTGTGGAGACGGAACCATGGTGCTGATGCCGAGGAGAGACTCTGACCTCCACAAGGGGATGTGGAGAGAGGACATTTGATCTCAAAGACCGAAGAGGTGAGTTCTAGTCATAACCAAATGAGAATGAAGGAGAGGGAAGGGGCAGGGAGGCCCAGGCTTCTGATTTTGGTGAGCTGGCTGGATAGTTGGATTGAAGAGAAATCCTGCAGAGAAAAGGGTGGGGGTGAAGATGTTCTATTTGATTTCAGACTCAGGTTTTAAGTCGCTGGTTGCCATGCAGGTAGGAGTGTCCAGGGGATGGGTAGGCACAGGGTGATAAAGGTGGGAGGGACTCTACCATTTACATAGGCGGCTCCCAGGAAGTGGCTGCTGTGGCCATGTGAGAAACAGGGGCAACAAACCCAAAGAGAGCAGCAGATGTGTGCTCACAGGTGTCCACTGAGGTCACACGCAACCGCGGGCTCCAGAATCTATGCTAATTCAATAGAGAGTGCCGAGAATTGTTTATGAGCCAAGCAATCTCCTGGGGAAAATCCCAGCAGGCTAACTGGAGTGAAGGCATAAAGGTATAGCAAAGTGAGATTCGCGAAGCCCGCTGCAGGCCTGTCTAGAGTATCTTATTCCATCACCCCTATGCTTGCCTTAATTCTTTTAGGCCAGGATACTTTCCTGTGAAAAATAGATCCTTAGTTTTCGTGCCTGGGAAATCTCAAAGAGCAAGGTCCTCTTCTGACCGCCCTGGGCACCAGGCACACGTTGTGCCCATACATGAACGCCTGCAGAACCCTCGTACATGTATAATAGTAAAATAAAGGTAAAATAATTTAAAGGCTCTCAAGGACTAAAATATTAATACTAAACTTCGAATAATAGAGCTCTGATTTTTTTTTCAAGACAAACGTCAAAGAGGCTGTCTGTATAAAGTCACTGGAAATCATACTGGGCAACCAGTGGGCGGTAAAACATTGCACCTCACTTTCGAGCTGGATTTTTTTTTTTTTTCTGAATTAGGTGGCTGCTCTGATCTACTTTGCAGGTTGCTCACTGACAGATCCACCACAGTTTGTAAGATTAGAAAAGTAGAAAGAATCCAGGCACTCACATCTAAACAAACAATCTACTAGTTCTGGGCTCAGTGCTCACTCAGTGAGAAAAAGCCAAAGGGCAAACCAGCAAACAGGGGACTGGATTCTAGCCTCAGGGAGCTGGAAGGAAGTAAAGACCCAAGCACAAAACTTGGATGGGGACACCTAGCTGTTGACCCTTGTTATCCAGAAAAACAGGGCAAGTGCCATCTTCCGGTAGGCTCCCTATTGTTACAGTACGGGCTCACAAGGGTCGAGCTTTGCAGATGCTTTCCATCAAAGAATATGGCTCAGGATCAAACAGAATTCATGAGGTTTTTAAAATGGTTTGTGGATGTGGCATGGTGCTGGTACCTGGTGCTTAGCGTGTGCAAAGCCCTGGGCTCAATCTCCAAGCTAGGCACTGTGCATGCTCCACAGTTCTAGCACTTGGGAGGCTAAGACACATCATAAGTTTCAGGTGAGCGAGAGACAGACAGACACATTCACACACACACACACACACACACACACACACAGAGAGAGAGAGAGAGAGAGAGAGAGAGAGAGAGACAGAGACAGAGACAGAGACAGAGACAGACAGAGACAGAAAGATTAGTAAAGAAAACTAAGGGAAAACCTGTACTGCAAGCTAAATATATAATTAGGACTGATCTAAAAATAAATCCATTTGTGCTCTCTCTCTCTCTCTCTCTCTCTCTCTCTCTGTGTGTGTGTGTGTGTGTGTGTGTGTGTGTGTGTGTGTGTGTGTGTGAGAGAGGGGGGGGAGAGAGAGAGAGAGAGATACTCTAGGCAAGCCTCAGCCCCACTTGTGGGCGCTAAACTTTTGATGCCATTGACTGAATCAAGTCTCTTTGTCCTTGTGGAGAAAACATGATATTAGAGTTGTTGTAAGAGTTAAGTGACATAATCTTGGTAAATTCAGCTGCTATATAGTATTAATGGATCTTGGGCCAACATGTAAAGTGTCTGAAGTCAGGGCATAATAAAAATGAATAGTTGTAGTTTGATTTATGTGGGAAGGTAGAATTAGTATCCTGGATTTATTTTCTTTTAATCTCTTATGGATTTTTTCATGTAAATCATTTACTTGAAGCCTGACCTTTTAGAAATCTACATTGAAGGGTATGTGAGTGAAATAATATATCCAGAATCTGTTTAAAATAGTGTAGTGCAGCTGGGAGGTAGTTCAGTGGTAGAGAGCTTGCCTAGCCTGCTTAAAGCCTTGGGCTCAATCTTTATTGCTACAAACAGAGATAAATAAAACAGTCCATTGCTGCAGCTCATGGGAAGATGTGTGCTTAGCACCATGATGATAACAGGCAGTAATAATGATGAAGATCCGAGTGGGCTGGAGGAGAGGGTGTACAAACGTTTTCATGCTGATCTTCTTCAAAGCTAGGCTTCAGGTCGATAAAGCCTCGTCATAGTGTGCTGTTTGTATAGATGCTTGAACGTGTGTCAAAAAATTAAAAGACAGGGCTGAAGAGATGACTCAGTGGTTAAGAGCACTGACTGCTCTTCCAGAGGTCCTGAGTTCAATTCCCAGCAACCACAAAGGTGGCTCACAACCATCTGTAATAGAATCTAATTCTGTTTTCTGGTGTGCATGAAGACATAGCACTCAGACACATAAAATATATGGAAAAAGAAATCTTTAAAAAATGTTTACATTCCAGATTATGTTAAGGATCCTCGGAGACAAAATCTGGGAGAATCATCTTTATTCTGAACCCTCGCTGTTTGCTGGACCTCATGGCCCAAGTAGGTGGCGATTGGTGGATAGACAGTATGACCTTCTTATCAGAAAGACAGACCCTGGGCAAAGGTCTTTCCTGTTAAACCACTTCCCAATAGGTCAGAACCCAGAACTGAGCCCAAGCCCCACTTCCTAGACATGAGCTCTATTTCTACAGGTCCAATAGCAAGTTTAGAGATTAAGAAAACTATCGTCGTGTGGCTGGGAAATAAACCTCTGGACATCATTAAGTCCATCCTCTGCCTTCAGAGTGACTTTGGTTAAATCATTCCATATAATGACTCATCTAACAGACAAAAGCCTCTCTGAAAAAGTCCTATGAATTAGCCCCACAGCAGACTGGGCCATTCCCATGCCACAGTGGGCTTGGCTGTGGTCCCTGTTCCTAGATCTGTTTGGTGGGTTGTGCTAGACAAGTCATTTTACCCATGTATCTTCATTCCCCTTAAAAAAAAACTGTCTCAAGATTTGAAAAGCAGGAGCTGGAGATGTGGCTCAGTGGGTAAGAAGTGGCTGTTGATCCAGAGGAACTGGGTTCAACTCCCAGGTCCTGCCTGGCAGCTCTCAAGTGTCTGTAACTCCAGTTCACACCAATGTACATAAAATAAAATTAAATAAATTATTTAAAATAAAAAGATTTTAAAAGCAGAATAAGATCTTAGGATATATAAGACCTGATGATATATAAAATCTGAGGATATAAAGACCTGAGGATATGTAAGACCTGAGAATATATAAAACCTGAGGATATAAAGACCTGAGGATATGTAAGACCTGAGGATATGTAAGACCTGAGGATATATAAGACCTGAGGATATATAAGGCCTGATGATATTTAAGACCTGAGGTTATGTAAGACCTGAGGATATGTGAGACCTGAGGATATATAAGACCTGAGGATATAGAGGACCTGAGGATATATAAGACCTGAGGATATGTAATACCTGAGGATATAGAGGACCTGGGGATATATAAGACCTGAGGATATGTAATACCTGAGGATATAGAGGACCTGGGGATATATAAGACCTGAGGATATGTAAGACCTGATGATATGTGAGACCTGAGGATATGTAAGACCTGAAGACCTGAGGATATATAAGACCTGAGGATATGTAAGACCTGAGGATATATTAAGACCTGAGGATATATAAGACCTGAGGACATGTTAGAACTGAGGGTATATAAGACCTGAGGATATGTAAGACCTGAGGATATGCAACAAAGAATACCTGGGTGACTGTGAATGTGACTAAGGGGACTTTCCAGGGCCACCTCCGTCCTTGGTCTCTGCCACCTTTTTCTCCCTTCATAACTCCTCCCTTTTTTTTTAAAGAGTGTCACCAGTCAACCTAAGGGTTGGTTTTAGAGAGTCCTTTGAAGGCCATCTCATCCAATTTCCAATAGTTAACTCCCTTTTCAGTTTCTGTGTATTAAGTAAACACTTAACTCGTATCCTAGAATGTGGCTTCTGCCTTCAGCAAATGGCTGAAAGCACCTACACCGCTCTGAGCGCTCTCGCTCTCTCTCTCTCTCTCTCTCTCTCTCTCTCTCTCTCTCTCTCTCTCTCGTGTGTGTGTGTGTGTGTGTGTGTGTGTGTGTGTGTGTGAGTGGAACATCTTCCTCCTTTCCTGAAACACACAGCAAATACTAGTTATGGAGAGGTAACTGGAAGTTCAAGAAATGTGTAAAATAATATATTTCTTGGTAATATTTGCCATCACTTATAAAATTATTATAATAAAACATAATAAGTGTCAAAATTCCAGCAACACTTTGTAAAATCCTATAGAAAGATTCAGAGGAGAGATTTGCATACAAATGTTTGAACCCGCAGTCTGAGAACCCCTGTGTCAACGAACCTCACCAGCCAGACTCCTGCTGCTCTGCACATGTAAGCCGTGCTCCCCAGGCATGTAGGCAGTGCTCCCAGGCCCACCCACAAGTCCTATTAGTGCTCACACATTCCTCTTGCTTTCTCAGCATAAGCTGGGACCCTGCAGGTCCCCCCCCACCTCCCCCACTCCCCCCCACCCCCTGCATCCCAGATTCTTTGAAAAGCTTCTGGGACTTGGTGGTGGGTGACTGATACAGGGAGTGGGGGCTGCCTTTTTTTTGGCCACCATTCTACTGTGGAACTTTCTTCTCTCTCATCTCAACTCATAGCAAATTGCAGCTGGGAGCTGCAGGGACTGCCTCGTGATTTAAAGGTGTCTCCTCCATGGCTGTTCACATTGCTCTAAACACCGCATTTGGAACACTCCGCTGGGATGCCTCTTCCTGATGAACGAAAGCTGTCTACTCTAAAATACTGTAGCCAAAGGCTCTGAAGCCAGGCAGACTTGGTATGCGAGTCCCAGACATTCGTTCCTCTTCCTCTGTGTCTGGAGACTAGCCACTGAGTCTCAGGTTTTCCAGCTACAAAATGGGCTCATCATACATTAGCCCTTAGATAAGGGGGTTTCCAGGGCTAAACCCTTTATCATAGCACCTGCTCTTGGCCCTCAGCCAACTCCCGCTGGTCCTTGAAGTGGAGACTTAAGGACTCTGGAAAGCCAGTTGTGTCGGATGGTGTTTTGCTGGGGCAAACACATGAAGGAGTGTTTTCCTGGAGCGGGCACAGGTGAAAGGCTAAGCTCTTCACGAAAGAATGTTTCATGAAGCAGACGCATGTGAAAAGATGTTCTGCTAAAGCAAGCATGGGCAAGGACGCGTGACGAAGGATAATTTTCTAATGACACGCGTGTATTGGTCCTCCTTACATTGTGTAGCTGAGCTGCATTTGTAGGGACTCCTTAGAGAGAAACGCGCCCAAAAGCTTCTGGTGATGTGCTGCAGTTTCTTCCTCGGACTTGGGCTGATGGGCAGAAATGATGTCAGCTGAGCCAGACCACTTGCTGAGGCAAGACCTGTGGAGGACACGTGATGTTTGGAGGGTATAAACAGGACTCGGACTCCACAGACAGCGATGGAAGCGGAGCTTGGCTTGCTTACAGAGCTGGCTGTGCAGCTTTGTGGGTCTCGCATCTTCACTGAGCTTCCCTTCCCTGCAAGAGGCACAGCTGAGAACTCCTGGCACTCCTCCGTGTCCCTCCTGCTGAGTCATGCCAGGGCTGAGACCTGGCTGCCTCTGCTAGGTCGTGCCCGTGCCACCACTGCTGATTTGTGTTGCGACTCTACTGGACTGCGGCTGTATCCACCGAGTGTTTGCAGGGGGTGGGGCTGCCGCTGCTGACTGTGAACTGAGCTGCTGATTTCCAGACAATGCAGATGCGATTCAATCCAAAGAACCTTTCTAAACAGGTCCACTTCCCCAGTAATCTCTCTTTCCCACGACCTCTGGTGAGTGGTGGCTACAAGGGAAATTAAAACATTTAAGAGCCATCATTAAAAATAGGAGTTGAAAGATTAAAGTTATAGTTCCTATTGTGGGTGTTTCTACTACAGGCCACACCATGCGGGTAATAGCTAGAGAATAATGTGAGGGACTCAACCTTAAAAAGTACCTGGTTTCTGGCAAGAGTCCCTGCTTAGTAATTCTGATTTCCCCCTTTGAGATGGCTTTTCCCTTCTTTAAATAGCCTGACCCCTGTGCCCTACCAGGCACACTTGACCATATATTTCTTGTGTGTGTGCACCCGAGCGTGTATGTGTATGCATGTGGGGGTAGGGTGTGTGTGTGTGTGTGTGTGTGTGTGTGTGTGTGTTTAATACTTTAAGCATTTTGGAAAATGTCCTACGCCTGTCTTGTTCCTGGTTTCATTTCTGTTTTCTTTTATATTTTGGTTTGCTTTTGGTGTCCCCAGGAACTTCATTCCCATGCCTCCAGCAGCCATGAACCCAGAGATCTGTCCACCATGTGTGATCCCTACCTTCTGTCCCCACCACCTGTCATAGGGAGTGTGCACAATCCTAGGCTCAGAGGACTCGGTTCTCAGCACTGTGCCGCCTCCCTTCAGTCATCCTCTTCCCTGACTCTCTTCTGCCCAGGGTAAGGAGCTCCAGCTTGCCAAGAGACTGCCTGATAGGAAAAGGATTCCTCAAACTACTCAATCTCTCAAAGAGTCTGACAAGGGCTGCTAAGATGTCTCAGAAGATAACGGGGCTCGTAGCTAAGCCTGATGGCCTGAGTTTGGTCCTCTGAACCCACATAGTAGAAGAAGAAAACTGACTCTAACAAACTGTCCTCTGACCTCCATACATGCATGTGCATGTGCATACCCACACATACACATACAAAATTACTTACATGAATAAATGTTTAAAGTCTAACAACATCTGTAGATATGTCTCTGACAATGTCTACAGTTGGGTCTCTAACAGTGTCTGTAGATGTGTCTCTAACAGTGTCTGTAGGTATGTCTCCAACTATGTCTGTTGGTGTGTCTCTGACAATGTCCATAGTTGGATCTCTGACAATATCTGTAGGTGTGTCTCTAACAATGTTTACAGTTGGGTCTCTGTCTTAGTCAGGGTTTCTATTCCTGCACAAACATCATGACCAAGAAGCAAGTTGGGGAGGAAAGGGTTTATTGAGCTTACACTTCCACACAGCTGTTCATCACCAAAGGAAGTCAGGACTGGAACTCAAGCAGGTCAGAAGCAGGAGCTGATGCAGAGGCCATGGAGGGATGTTCCTTACTGGCTTGCTTCCCCTGGCTTGCTCAGCCTGCTCTCTTATAGAACCCAAGAATACCAGCCCAGAGATGGTACCACCCACAAGGGGCTCTCCCCCACTTGATCACTAATTGAGAAAATGCCCCACAGCTGGATCTCATGGAGGCACTTCCCCAACTAAAGCTCCTTTTCCTATGATAACTCCAACCTGTGTCAAGTTGACACACAAAACTAGCCAGTACAGTCTCTAACAATGTTTGTAGTTGGGTCTCTGACAACGTTTATAATTGGGTCTGTAACAATGTCTGTAGGAGAGTCTCTTATAACATGAATAGGTGTGTCTCTAACAGTGTCTGTAGGTGGGTCTGCCCTATGTGCCGTGAGTTCTGAAATACTGTGAACTTCTGCATTTGGCTAGAAATGCGTCAACATTTGGGACTGGATTGTCCCTTCTGCTCTTCAGATGTTCTGAGTGGAAAAAGCAATTCATTATGGCACCTTTTTCCATGACGGGGATTATGGATAGTAAAGAGTTCTTGGTGGCCGCCTCTGCTACCACCTATCCCATTGACTAATACGGATTTTCACAGTTAGCAGACCAAAGGGGGACTCCAGTATGTGACATTAAGGCACACCTTCAAATCCAGTGCCTGGTTTGCCTGAAGCCCTGACATCTGGTTTCTGTGAATCTATGGGCACTCTGGGTGTGTGGGGCAGTGGGAGGGCAGTTCCTGTTGAAATCTGCTCTCTAAGGGAAGCAGATCCTGAACTCTTCAGGGAGGAGGCGTGTGTATGTATTTTCTACCCTGGTTGGTAGAAAATGGCCTCACTGGGAAGAAAGGTCCCAGGACTTTGCGTTGCTCTTCTAGCCCACATCCACCAGCCTGACTGCGGTCACTAAGCTTGGCTTTCTTGTGCTTGATGAGTTACAGCAAATGGATTGAGATCCTACCCAGGCCTCTTCCCTCCTAGAGTTAGGGCCATGCATTGTGCTAGGCATGGAACCAGAGCCCTGAGCGTACTTGTCTTAGCCAGTGTTCCATTGCTGTGAAAAGACACCATTACCACTGCAATTCCTATAATGGAAAACATTTCATTGGGGCTGGCTCATAGTTTCAAGGTTTGGTCTGCTCTCATCATAGTGGCATGCGGGCAGACATGGTGCTGGAGAAGTAGCTGAGAGCTCTCCATCTGGATCAGCAGGCACCAGGAAGAGATAAAGACACCGAGCCTGTCTTGGGTACTTGAAACCTTAAAGCTCACACTTACCTCAACAAGGACACATCTTCTATCCCTGTCATGCAGCACCATTCCTCAATGACCAAGCAGTCAAATCTGTGAGCTTGTCGGGGCCATTCCTATTCACACACAATAGTAGTCGAGGGAAATGCTATACCACTGAGTCACACCCATAACACCAAGAACTTAAATGACAACTTCATTCCATACCTATATTTTTTCCCCAGTTCTGGGATTCGAACCCAGGGTGTTGAAGATGCTAGGCAAACCATCTACTCCTGAGCTCCATCCTGTTTTATCATTCCTCTAGCATTGTCTGATGAGCAGTAGAAATTGATAGTACTCTGGACCCACAGAAAGAGTGGTCGACTCCACACTGGGCAAAGTTCAGTGTCTTAGAGTACTTGGTCCTCACACTGTCTTATTCTCCCCCAGCCTGGCCGTACCCATGAACAAAGCACATTCAACTGGAGCTCACCGGTCCTTGGAACTATGAAGGATTTCTTTAAGCATCTACCTTTGAAAAGGGCTGAAATGGCACTAGTAGGCAATAGCGTTTTAATTATGAATCTAATATATTTGTATCGCAAAACCTGGCAATGTTAATGATAAAGTACAGTGATTATATCAAGCACATTTTGAAAGAACAAACCTCCTTTATTTGAATATACCCGTAAGCCACATTAAGATTCTATTTTAGCTCTCCTTAGAAATATCAAATAATATGGATGGGTTAGCGATTTTTCAGTGTATAAAATTGATTTTGTATTGTCAGAAATAATACTGAGATACACTCTGTTGTTTCTGTCATGAACCTTGTCCGTCTTCTGTGTTTCTAGTCACAGAAGTGGAGTACAGGAATTTGTTTACTTTCGTTGTATATTCCCTTGATTGCCTAACAGACACTATCACTCTTGGATGTGTGTTTAGTATGAGCTGGGGGGGGGGGGAGGGACAGGCTGGGGATCGACACTGAGAGACAAGGCTGAACCAAGCCTGGGCCGAGCCCGAGCCCGGAGGAGCCTGGGTAGTGGTCTCACGCAGGCTCAGGAGCCAGCTTCCGGCCTTCCGAGGTTTTTCTCATTCGGGCTGTTAGGTTTACTGTTGCCAACTCTCCTTTAAGTCACGATCACTAGCTGGTGACGCAACACACTATAGCACGGTGCATTTCTCTCTCAGTGGGGACACCGATTTTAAGATTCCCTGGATGCGTGAATGAAGAATCCCGGTGGCTGCGTCTGTAATTTGTTCACACACAATATACATCAGAAACATGATTAAACAATGAGGGCTTTTGGGAATGGAATTTTGCTGAGTGTGAGGAGTCTTCAAGGATATAAAAGGAGGGTGTGCGGCCTTAAATGACATAGGTGCACATAGAAGAAAAGACAGAATGGTCATCCTGGCAGGAAACATCCATGCGCAAAGGCCATGGGGCAGGATGCACCGGCCAATAGGCTGATCTCACCACAGCTGTGCAAGAGCCGAGGGGGCTGGGGGAGGGGCTCGGTCCTCCCTGAAATTGCCCTCAGATTTGAGTGCTCTATCAAAGGAGGAGCCCAGGTTACTGCCAGCCTGGGTTAGCCCTCTCTTTCTCCTCCCTCCTCCACACTCTCCCTTCCACCTCTCTCTCAGTCCCCCTTTCCATCTTTGGCTAGCACTAGAGCTCAGACCCAGGGCTTCTCGCGTGCTGGGAAGTACTCTTACTGAGTTACATCCCACCCAACCGCACGCAGGACACGACTGCCTGCTGTAGCACAGCCCGAGTACCTGTCAGCAATGCGGCCCGAACATCTTTTCTTCGTTTGAGTTATTCTCACTACTGGATGGTCTCACTCAACTTCTTCCAGATAATCAGATACTTGGGTTCTATTCAATTGCTTCTCATTATGATAAATTAGACTGGGGCCATTTTGTTTAGCCATGTTTTTTTCCCTGCTATATAAAAGTAACCCTATGTCAGGATATGTGACTAGCTGCCAGACCAGTTTTATGGGACAATATTGGTTTCCATGACTATTTGGTGAGTGAGAAACCGTTATCTTCTATTTCCAGTTTATATCCTTCTAGTGACTTGTAAAATTTAATATGCCATCATATTTCCCAACAAGCTTTCTTAGGGAAACAGATAAAGTTATAAAGTAATTTAGGGAACAGATAAAAAAAAATTATCAATTGGTATTTTATACTCTAGTAAATCTGTGGCCTGTGGAGACCAGCAGAACAATTCCAGACTCAGCAGTTCTTCTATAAAGCCATCTTATTATTTAAAAATCAATGTGTTTTCTAAGGGCTAAATAAATTGTTCTTTGGGAGGAAGACATTAAGAGAAGCCACTAAACTTTATAGACATGTGCTGATAGTGACCAAGTACCTATGTGATTTAGATGCCACCGTCTCCTGTTTATACGATTCAGGCACAAATCTATGCCTAAGCCACTGTCCTTGTATCTCGGAGCTTCCCCAGTCTAGGAACACAACTGCATTGTTTTATTGACCACAGGGAAGTGTAACATGCCCCTGGAGGGGTGGATCAGGGCAGAGCTCCACTGGTCTTTAAAACAATGGCTTCTCTGATCAGCTTCTAGCAGGAAAAACCATGTTTTCCAGTCCATTAGGGTGAACCCCCAAATCAATTTACAACTGTCCTCGTGAAAAGCTCTGAGCGGGATTGCTGTAAGACTCCACTTCAAAGGCCGGGTTCTGAGGGGGGATTTCCCTCCCTCCGGCTGCCTCCAGGATAGGACCCTACCCTTAAAAGATTTGTTTGAAATTTACGTAAAAATCCATCTGCTTCCCAGGGAAATAAGCGCCATCTCTGAGTGAAAGCCAGGCCTCATTGGCGCAGCCTCCTCTGGTGTGACTGAGGCTGTTGGATGAATGCGAAGATTCAGTCGTGAGGCAAGCCAGCCCTCTTCCCGGGGACTGTCACCAGAGGATCCTAAAGAGGAGTTGGAAAACCCTGTGGAAAATCGCAGAGCTAGTTACGTTAGGCACATGCAAAAAAGAATATAGAGTCTCGGGGACTCAGAGACCCTCCTGACTCAAAGACGCCGTGGAAACCGCAAACTGCACTGCCCACAGAGAAAGCCACTGAAACCCACCATTTACCATGGTTGGAAAGACCATGTGTGGTCTCGGCCCTGGTGAGCTTCCCGGGGGACCTCTCCTTCTGAGGTATATGGTCCGGGTAAGCACACACATACCATCCATATCTCTTTCCTTGGAGTCCTAAAAGAGTCTGGGGTCACCAGTTCAGTGGCTGTTTAATACCCTTGTAAAATCTGGTCGCTTGGTGATTGGATTTCAGAAGGGTGCCAGAGTTCTAAGTAACCTTCCAAACTAAAATCCCAAGCACAATGATTAGTTTAAGTCTGTCAGCCCCCAAGTTACCAGGAGCCTCTGGCCCACTGGCAGAATGTGGTTTTTATCTTGGGGGGAGGGGGGGGTCTCTGGAATAATATTTTGGGCAATCTCAAAATGCATCAGATTGAAGGGGGGGGGAAAGAAGTTTCCTGGACCCTTCCATGTGGAAACACGGTGTGAGCAGACAGACCGCTTTGCGTTTATGATTGTTTTCAACAGGTATGTCACAGGGGAGAGAGGCCGAAGAGGGCAGGACCGTCTTCCTGACATGTGTTCTGCCACAGGACCCAGGGATTGTTCATTTCGGGGGCTCTTACTGTTCCATTCTGAGACCCAGAGGCTGGACACCACTCAGAGGAGGGAGCCGACAGGGCAGGGACAACACAAAGGGAGGGATAATTAATCAGGTCGTTTCTTGGCACCCGGCCACAGGCTCCCTGGCAACGGGAATCCTTCAGCTGTCAGCAGTCAGGACACAGGCAGCTTTCAATTACCACAGCCATCGGAGGGGGGGCAGTGACGTGGGGAATCTGAAACAGCTGATAATCCCTCCAAATCGGTTACCTTACCTTCTGAACGGTGTGTGTGTGTGTGTGTGTGTGTGTGTGTGTGTGTGTGTGTGTATGCACGCACGCAGTTTCTCATTGTGTTCCACCCAAAGCAAAAGCAAAACCCATCTGCCTTCCTTAGGGACACACCAGTTGATAAGAAGGTTGCCCAGGGGACAATGGTTCCCAAATTAAACACTCTTGAAGGGTCGCCCACTCGTCACGGGCTGTGGAGAACGTTATAGAAGTGAGTTCATCGACTCACAGAGCTAGAAAGCACCAGCGGATCTTTTACTTTAAACTGTTTTTGCAGTTGGAGAAACGGCTGCTGAGTCAGTTGCCCCAGAGCCTGTGACCCGCTCAGTGCCAGCTCAGCTCTTAACCATCTTATTGCCAAGAATCCTCCTTCTGTTGTCTGGTCCTTTAAGCAGGTGTGAGGTTAGCGCAAGAACCCCTGCAGGTCTGTGGTATAAAAGCTAAGGCATCCGACTCCCAGCGGTCCCAATCTCAGTGGCTCACTCAGCTCGCCCAAGGAGCATTTAAAAACCTTTTTCGGTGTGGATATAGTGGCATATCCCTACAAGCCAGTAGGCACTGACACTCAGAGGCAGAGGCAGGAGGGTCATGACATTGAGACTAGCCTGAGCTACATAATGACCCTTTGTCTAAAAATAAAATAAAATAATAAAGCAAAACAAAATGTTCCAGGCCAATTAAGTCGGAATCTGGAATGGATAGAAGGCTACAGGCGAGACCTGAGCACCAGAGCTGAGGGTGAATTGCATTCAAAGGGGACAAAGCTGAGACTCACTGCCCACAATGTTCACCTTTTCTCCTGCCAGCTCCACAGTCTCAGGCAAACCCTCTCGGGGCTCTGTTCCTTAGTTTTCCTCTGAAATGAAGTGCTGAGGATGACAGTTTCATACTTGACGTGGCGAGCTGCTGAAAGGATTAAATTGTCTTAACACACAGAAAATGCCTAAAGCAGTTCTTAATGCCCAAACAATATTATATAAAGATGGTCTGTTGCTGTCGCTGCCAGGCCTGCTAATGTTATCACATGAGGGCCCTAACAGGGAGAGACACATGATAGGTGTGTCTAAAGACACCGTGCTAAGCAGGGAGCCCTTCGGAAATGTTGGCTTCAGACTTCTGGCCCAACAAAATATGCAAGGCGTGGAAGCAAGCTGTTAAAGTGCTTGTAACTCGATGAAGGAGAAAGGGAACATCTTAATAGGCTGGACTCCAGAACTATGAGAGGTAAGTTTCTATCATATACAAAGCATCTAACAGAATTCTGTAATAGCAGCCTGAATCAAGACACACCCCTTTTTTTTTTAAATTAACAAATAGACACATGAATGAACAATCAATCATTGGCCTTCAGAAGTTAACTTTATTCTTCTTAACAAAAGGGAGACCAGTTTTGTTTTAGGAAGACAGGCATGCTATTTAAAAATGTCAAGTCATGCCGGGCGGTGGTGGCGCACGCCTTTAATCCCAGCACTTGGAAGGCAGAGGCAGGCGGATTTCTGAGTTCAAGGCCAGCCTGGTCTACAGAGTGAGTTCCAGGACAGCCGGAGCTACACAGAGAAACCCTGTCCTCAAAAAACAAAACAAAACAAAAAAAAGTCAAGTCAAACTCCAAGGATTATTATCAAGCACTTCTTACAAAATGCCAACATCTTCTAAAGAAAACCGACAGAAAAAAAAAAAGTTCATTTGTAAGAACACATCCAGCATAGATTTGCAAATTATACATGCTTAAAGATTCCAGAATTTAGTTCACTTCTACTAGTAACAAAATAATTTCAAATTGATTTGTAAGTTTTAAATATTTCTTTTTTCTTGTTTTTTGGTTTTGTTGTTGTTGTTGTTGTTGTTGTTGTTGTTGTTGTTGTTGTTTGACTAGTGTGGCTGTGTAGCCCAGGCTGCCCTGGAACTCCCAATGACTCAGGTCAGCCTCCTGAGTGCTAGGAATATAGGAGTTTCTCATCATGTTCTCTCAGTGAGAGTCCAAGATTCATGGACCCACCAGTGAGTTTGTACTTAGTAGAGCCCATACTGGAGACACGTCAGGAGCCTAGGCCCTTGCCCTTAGAGTTCACAGGAACCTCAACATTCCAGAAAAGTCAACCGGGCTGGGTGCATAAACTGGAACTAGGATAGATGAGCTGGCGGGTCCTACACAATCCAGACCTGGAGAAGCAGATGCTAGACAAAATGGTAATTCCCAGATGTTTTCTCTAGACGTTACTAGAGCTGGCTTCTGTAGGACTCTCTAAACACTGGTCAACTTTATCACCGAGTGCTGGGGGACAGACATGTGGTAACACTTTCCTGACCCTACTGGCCACCCTCACCTAGCGTATCCTAGAAAGAGTTCTAAAGCCGAGCTTAGAATCTAGTAAGTAACCTTTTAACTGCAAAGCCAGAGTCTCTTCATCTCAATCCTTTATTCGTGTGTATCAGAACTAAATTAGATAACATATAAAATGCTCCATGCTGTCCCTGACCCACAGTGGGCGTGGGATAGCCTTCAGCTTGACCTGAACCTTGTCACTCTCAATCTGGATTAGACCACACCAGGAAACCGTCCCTCTAAGGCAGCGGAAAGACAAGCAGGCCCCTATAGGCTAGGGGCAGGGGGACAGGGAGTGCCTGGTTACATCTGGAGAGTATTCTACAACCACCCCACGTTATGACTTGGTTCCAGTGCTCTAGAATTTTCTCCATCATTTGTCGAGTTTTCCATTTACTCTAGGACCCACACAGGGAAACTGATCACCCCGATCGATGGCTCCTTAAACTTCAGTCTCAGTTCCCCTCACCTTGCTTACAGGGTTTGGCATCACTCCGCTTTCCCTCGTTCAAGGCAATCCTCTGCCTCCAGAGGCAGATCTGTCCTCAAACATTTCCCCTAAATAGTTACTGGATAACCGCACTTGATCAGTTCCAAAAAAGAGCCTGGAAAACACGGTCCAGCAGCATAGCTTAAGGAGGCCGAACGAGCTGTATGACAGCAACCCTTGATCGATTTGTGGAGAGCAACAAGTGTTTATACAACTCTGCTAGGGTTAAGGAGCCCCGGAGACTAATGAACGATTTCTCTGAGGGGGCTTACCATGCCAACGAGAAAGTGATTAATGCTACAGGATAGCGTTAGGCTGGGGAGATGGCTCAGCTAGGAACATGCGGTGCAAGTGTGGGAACCTGAGTCTGGTGCCCAGAACCAATGTGAAAGGAAAGAAGGGAGGGAGGGGTAAAAAGAGGGAGGGAGGAAGGGACAGAGAGAAGGAACACGATGGCACAGTGTAATGTCAGCTGTGTGGGGTGACGTATAGGGTGTTGTGTGGACAGGCAGATCCCTTGGGCTCCAGTCAGCTAGCCCAGCTGTAGTGGCTGACTGCCAGTCCAGTGAGAAACCCCACTTCAAGAAAGAGAAATGGTGGGCAGGGACTAAGGAATGGCACCTGAAGTTTTTTCCCTTCACATGCACACGTTTATATCTATCTACCCATGGACACACACACACACACACACACACACACACACACACACACACGATAGGAGGAGAAAACAGTAAATCCAGACAGCCAACATCTGCCTGCCTGCTCTGCCCCTTGCAGGCTGGTGAGCGAGCCATTTCTCCGACCTTTGCTTTCCTCATTAGCCGAGCAGGGAGCGGCCACACTCCTGGCGACCACACATTAGGAATCCCTGAAAAGCACTTAGCTGTTAGCTGGCGAAGCTCTGGTTACCGGTGAGGAGTGCGTTACAAAGAACTTACAAACTAAACTTTAACCTAAAAACACCACTTTGGTCATTTAAATCCACG
This sequence comes from Apodemus agrarius, assembly GCA_964023405.1. Lineage (NCBI taxonomy): Eukaryota > Metazoa > Chordata > Mammalia > Rodentia > Muridae > Apodemus > Apodemus agrarius. The sequence continues at coordinate 59,823,567 of OZ030019.1, forward strand.
CTTTCTGCCAACCCGTTCAGAGTCTACCACCGAGGGCTTGGGCTGGAAACCATGGGGCCAAGAGCCTTACCTGGGGTTTCTGAGGGCAACTCAGATAAAAGTAAAGATTGTCCTTTTACACATAATCTTTGGGTTTGGAGAAAACAGTGGTCAATTAAAAGCTTGGAGGCAATGTGAGGTTGAAGATACGGCACAGGCAGTGTTCTAAGTAAGCAAGCCTGTGCAAAGGGACATAACTAATTGTTCCCAGAGTTGCTTTGCACGTTCCGTTACCACGCCTTGTTTATCTGCGGTGATAAGCACCTCAGACCACTCAGCCTAACTCGCAGGACTTTGGACTTTGTAGCTGTGAACGAGCTTCACCACTTTACTGATGCTGGCGATTGTGCCAGGAGACCATTTTTCCAGTTCGCTTTGCGTTGAAAGACTGCCTGTGAGAGCTCTCGTTAAAAAATGTTCCATCTCCTCCTCGGAGCACAGGCTGCTCTGAAAAGGACCCAGGTCTCTGATTGGCTTTACCAGTTTGAGCACAGGGACATAAAGAAATCACACACACCCACATGTAAAACTAAAACCTTTTCCCACTGAGAGGAGAATTCCTCATTTTAGTTGTGTTATTTAAACAGTGCCTGTACCAGAGAAGGAGCATTTCAGGGATTTCTGCTTGCCACGCTTCAGTAGGAAGGCGACGTGCACAGGGACATGGCCGCCGTGGTGATGCCTGCCGTGTGGGTGAGCACGCAGCTCCTCTCCCGCCCCGAGTCAGCCCATCCTCTTCTTTCCCAAGTCATCCTCCCGTATGACTTTGAGGCAATTTCTAGCTATGACATCATTTGACTTGTAAATATTACCAGCAAAACAAACTGACACCAAATTGGCAATGTTCAGATTTTTAAATGCCTCACGATATCATAATTTTTAAAAAGTCAGAATTCTGGGACTGGAAAGAGAGAGAGAGAGACGGCTCAGCGGTTCAGAGCACCTTCTGCTCTTGCAGAGCACCAGGGGTAAGGTCCCACAACCATCCGTGACCTCCGTTCTGGGGGATACAGGACTCTCTTCTGACTTCTGCCAGCACTAGGCATGCACATGGTTCATCATATACATACGTGCAGCCAAAACACCAATACAAATAAAATAAAATAATCTAAACAAACAAAAATACCCAAAACCAAAACAAGAACACAACAAAAAAACAAACGGACCTAAATAAAGGGCAGGCTTTGCCACCGCCACCGCGTGTGTCTCCTTCGTTCTCCCATCCTCCTCCGGCTCTTGTCCACAAGAAACTTAGTTGCTTGTCTTAAGTTTCTTCCCTTGGGATTTTTTCTTTTTCTTTCTTTCTTTCTTTCTTTCTTTTTTTTTTTTTTTTTGACACAGTGTTTCTCTGTGTAGTCCTGGCTGTCCTGGAACTCACTCTGTAGACCAGGCTGGCCTTGAACTCAGAAATCCTCCTGCCTCTGCCTCCCAAGTGCTGGGATTAAAGGCGTGCACCACCACCACCCAGCTTTCCCTTAGGATTTTGCTGACAGTATCCTGAAGAGTACTGTATCCTTATGGATACAGTTAACATCTGTAATCTATCTTCTAGGGATTGATAGTTAGGTGCTTAAGCCACAGGTAAGACTTTCCGTGTGTGGCTATGGAAACAAAAGTGAAACAGAAACTTGGAAGACAGTCAAGGAAATACAAACAGAATTATAATGGATGTATTTGGGGTCTTTCCCCTTCTCCTTTTCTTCCTCTACCTCTTCTTCCTCCTCCTCCTTCTTGATGCTAAAGTTTAAAATCACAGCTAAGGAAGTCTCCAATGGGAGTAATGTCTAAAAACTTATAAGCCTCCATAAACTAGTGCATTTCTTCATATAAACCTCAGCTCATCCTTCTGTGAGAGCGTTTCTCTCACTCAGAGATTCCCTGACTATAATGAGTCTTGTTCTAGGCCACAACCAAATGCTATGCAAAGAATAGCAAAATCTCTCTCTATTTCTCTCTCTCTCTCTCTCTCTCTCTCTCTCTCTCTCTCTCTCTCTCTCACACACACACACACACACACACACACACACACACACTCCCAACAAAAAGTCCTAAGGCAGAACTAGTGTTTCTCTTGCCTTCCAAATGATGGGCAAATTAATTGTGCAGGTCCAGGCGTACGATAGAGAACCGACACACCGGAGAGGCGTGCGAGGCCTTCTGTGGAGGGTCACTCAGTCATAAAGGGAAGAGCCCTCCTCCTCCTGCACGGCTCCCCCATCTGTTTGTGAATGCTGTGCTCCCCTCCCAGGAAACGGCTCTATTTTATATGGAGACAGCGAAGCCGGAAGATGTGAAACTGTCACGGATCCCCACAGCTCATTGCACAGGAGGTGAGGGCTCTTGGCCCCCAAACTGGGAATTCTTTTCTTTATATCTCGCTGCACTTCTAACACCAGAACACTGTGGAACAGGGAAAGGACTCGATACATTTTTTTAAGCCTATAAAGTGGAAGGTAAAGAAGATTCCTCAGTTTTCTTTTTTCTTTTTCTTTTCTTTTCTTTTTTTTTTTTTTTTTTTTGGTTTTTCGAGACAGGGTTTCTCTGTATAGCCCTGGCTGTCCTGGAACTAGCTCTGTAGACCAGGCTGGCCTCGAACTCAGAAATCCGCCTGCCTCTGCCTCCCAAGTGCTGGGATTAAAGGCGTGTGCCACCACCGCCCGGCTGATTCCTCAGTTTTCAAGCCGAGGAAACAGTTGTGAAATTAAAATTTAGATGCATTTACGTTAACTATAGGGGAAACAGCATGAAAAGGACGCACAGTCATGTGGGAAAGACTATCTGAATAGTTAGATCATTTTCCCTCGACAGGATTTCTCTGTGTAGCAGCCCTGGCTCTTCTGGAATTTACTTCGTAGATCAGGCTGGCCTTGAAATCACAGAGACCTACCCATCTCAGCTTCCCACGTGCTGGAGTTAAAGACATCTGTCACAATGGCCAGTTTATTCTTGTGGTCAGAAGGAAACTCTGTTGGTCCTTACAGGAAGACAATGCAGAAAACTCACAGATTTGGCTAACTCCTGCTTCTTACCAGCTATCCCAAGATTCATTACTAAAGCAAGAGCACTTCATTTGCTCACAGTTCTTAGGGTTAGGAATTCAGGCATTGCACAGTGAGGATAGCTCCTTTCTGACCCACATGGTCTTTGGCCAAGGTGCCTTTCCTGGGACTGCGCAGCCAAGATGGCTTCAACTACACGCCTAAGGGCTTTAGTGCTGTTGAGTAAGATGTCTTTATTCCCCTCTGATTCTCTTCCTCCTCCCACATCCATCCTCCATCCCGCATACCCCTCTTAATTTTGTGATGTAGCTCATTTTTATGTGACAGCTGCGTTCCACATGGGTAGAATACATTACACAGCATCATTTCCGTTGTATTATGTTGGCCAAAGCAGGCTAGAGTGCCTGCCTAGATTCAAGAGTTGGAGAACAGACCCCACTCCTAATGGGAACATGCAAAAATAGGCATACTGCAAAAAGAATACATTAGGCAGAGTCAAAGTATCAAGACCCCAAGAACGTAGTACATCTGAGGGTTTTATATGCTTACATATTTGTATGCATATGTGTGCATGTTTGTGGAGGCCAGAGGTTTATGCCGAGTTTCTTCCTCAATTGCTTCTCCATGGCAGTTTTTGAGACAGGGTCTCTCAGTAGGTCTCTCAGCCAGGCTGACTGTCCAGCAAGTCCCAGGAACACTCCTGTTGCTGCTTCTCCAGTACTGTGATTTTTATGTGGGTGGTAAGGATCCAGACTCAGGTCCTCCTGTTTGGAACATCCAACTTTTTATCTACTGAGCCATCTCCCCTGCTCCTGGAGTCTTTATATAAATTCCAGAAGCCAGGTGGCGGCGCACGCCTGTAATCCCAGCACTTGGGAAGCAGAGGCAGGTGGATTTCTGAGTTCAAGGCCAACCTGGTCTACAGAGTGAGTTCCAGGACAGCCAGAGCTATACAGAGAAACCCTGTCTCAAAAATACCAAAAAAAAAAAAAAAAAGGATTCCAGAAAAATCAAGCTAATCGATAGTAACAGGAAACAGATCATGGGTTGAGAACAACAGGTAGGGATGGCCAGCAAAGAGGCACGAGCAAACTTTGGAAGTGATAAAAATGTTCTGTACATCGATCGCTGTGGTGTCCACATAGACACACACATTTTATGTGTGCATTTACAATAATTTTATATTTTTAAAGCAAGGGGGATTGGCGAAACTATCTTCCTAAATTAACTACTGTCCATTAAAACTTAGGTCTTAGAGGACCTTAGAAGATTCCTCCATCAGTGTTTTAACGTATGGATAAGCCAAGTATGAGCACACATAACACACACACCTGTAACCTCAGCCCTTGCACAGTAGGTGGGGGGGGGGTCCTGAGCTTGAGAGCCATTGTTCAAACATGTACCTGAGCTGCCAGTGGCATGGCGTTCTCGAGTGGCTGCTCCGTACAAGAGTCTAGATGGTTTATAATGAGGACTCTGATTCCACTGATTTGAATATAACTGGTCCAGGGCAGCCTAGGAACCAGTACTTTTTTAAAAAGCTCCCAAGTGATTCTCCTATGCCAGCCAATGCCAAGACTCCCTAGCATGGTGAATAACCCACCTCCCACCTCACTGTTTGGGCAATTGCAAAAGGAAGATTAGGAAGAGGCCAGCTGACATCCTCCCTTTAAACCGTAGACAATGCGCAGGGAAACAGAGATCAGCAAATCTGAAATAAGATTCATTTAAACAGGCAACGGGGGAAGGAGGAGAATTGTACTTAGCTATGGCCTTCAGAGAAGAGTGAGGACAGCGAGTACTTCAGAGGTAAGGGAGAACATCAAATTGAGACCGAGTGTTCCTTCCCAGGCTGAGCTGTACACTAGCATCGCCTCGCACAACTCAGATCTCTAAGCTAGTTATCATTTACTACTTTCTAAAAATGTCCCCAAAAGTCTGCGATAGTGGTGCACGCCTGTAATCGCAGCACCTGGGGGCTAAGGCAGCAGCAGGTTGCTGTGAACTTGAGTCCAGGCTGAGCTGCCCTGTGAAACTCTATCAAGAGACAGAGACCTAGAGAGGGAGAGGAGAAAGAAGGGGGAAGGGAGAGGGAGGAAGAGAGGGATGGGGAGGGAGGGAAGGAAGAAAATCAATCTTGAGGGCGTCTATGTTACATGGTCAAGGTCACAATTCTCCGCATTATGTTTGTGGTGTATTTTAAAGTTGGCTGTGATCAAAGTTTAGGTGAAAAAAACCATTCTTACCAAAGGGTAGAAGTTGACTAGATAGTAATTACTTCCATTCACTTTGACAGCCAACCGAAAGAAACCAGGGAGATTCGGACTTTATAAAAAAAAAGAAAGCTTGAAAAGGTAATCCTTTTGTTAAAATTAGCTTCTTAAATGTCTACTTTTTTTTTTAAGTTTTATTTCATCACCTTTTCTTTCATATATTTATATTCTCAATGGAGAGACAGGAAATAGGAAAGGGGGGAAAAAAAGCTAGTAAAAGAGGTCCAGCTAGTCAAGAAGGCAGATGGCAAATTAATGATTAAAATAGGGGGAAAGTACAGTGATAATGGGACACTGTTGGAGAGCAGAGAGACTTTTGCCTGCTCACTGCTGGATCTGTGGCGCCTGTAACCGTGCCTGACACCATTGGATGTTCATGGGTTAAATAGTTCACTAGTTAAATCCGCTTGGAAGCATGACTTCAAAAGATGTCTCCAGTGTTCTGTATTAGGGTGTCATAATTATTGGAATGATTGTAACATTAATACATGAACTCTTAAATTTATTTCTTATGAAGAACTTTTCCCTCTCTATTTTGTCAGGAATTACAAGCCTGTCCAGCCAAGGTGAAGACTTCCTAACCAAAACTTCCAAAGAAATACAAATTGATACAGGAGAATTCCTTGGGGGTAGCTGGCTATTCTGAGATCCTTCTGTCCTATTTAAGTGCCTCATCTCGTTTTCCTCTACACTAAAGGAGGTTCACCCAGGTTTTGTCCCTCCAGGTGTGTCTTTAAGAGTGTATAATACGGTCTGGGTATTCTTCAAAGTCCTGCAGCTGCCAGCCATGAACACTACTGGAACTTACACAGACTGGAGGGGGACTCTGTAACTGGAGATCAGTGAAGGACAATGTGAACTTTCATTTTCCTTGTACACGTTAGGTGAGTTCACAGGGTATCAATCCCTAGACTGAGAAGCAGCATAGAGGAGAGAGAGAGAGCTCTTCCCCACCCCACCCCCACCCCCGCCTTGAAAAATAAAACGGCAAACTGGCTACCTCTTAGCCATTCCTTATGAGTTCTTGAGTCAAAAAGTAAAAGTGAGTTAAGAACGGTTTTCTTTGTGTCCTGTGGTGTGTTTATCCTCAACTCACAGGACCTTTTAAGCAATGCTTTTTTTATTTGCTGATTAAGCAGATATCCTAGTGCCAAATACCACACTAGGCTCCAGAGGAAACAATAAACACCTGGGTTTTTGTTTTGTTTTGTTTTGTTGAATAGGTTTACAGGAAGGAGAGAAACCAATAAACAAATAATGTAAACGATAGAGTGCTAACTAGAGGTTTAAAATGTCTTGATTGTGAGAAATGGCCATAAGCTCTAAAGTCAAACTTGAGTTCACATTCCGCCGTGCTGGAATTATTTATTTGCTTTTACATATTTGCTTTCTTATTCCTAACAAGTTGTATGCACAAACAGATGCCTTTCCTGATGACTTCTTAGAGTCAGTTTCTTCCCACTTTTGCTTTGGATAAACTTAAATCACAGGGCCCCAAACCTAATTCTAACACAGGCCAGTTCCCTCCCCTAGGCCCCGGGGCTCTCTCTGCTCTCATGGCTTCGACCAAGGTTGTGCAGTGCACCCAGACTCTGAGCAATTATGCTTCCTCTTCTTCCCTTCCCTTTCTTTCTCTTTCTTTCCTTTTTTCCTCCCTCTCTCCCTCCCTCCCTCCCTCCCTTCCTTCCTTTTTTTCTTTCCTGACACAAGATGATGGTGCAGGGATCCAGAAAACTAGCTTCCGTACACGATTTTGAGCATAAGAAAACATCAAAACCCTAAAGGGGACGATGGCTCAAATCTAAAGGTGTACAATCCAAACCCACGCCCCATCCTTCTCCCTCCTCCAGCCCCGGGAAGGCCGCTGGGCCGCGGTTTGGCCGACTGACAAAGCCTCCGGTGAGTCCCTGAGCCGGGGAACAATGCCCCGGCGCTCTGCACAAAACGAAAGTCCGCCGCGGGGCCCGAGGGGAGGGCTGGCCGGGGCGCCGTGGGCTCTGTCCCCACGCGTCCCGACCCCATTTCTCGACGCCCTGCAAGCCGGGCGCCGCGCAGGAAAAGGCCAGCTCCGTGCAGCGCTCGGCGGCAGCGCGGCCACCTCTGCTTCCCCGGAGCCCAGCGACAACGGCGGGAAGGTCGCCCGCGGCGCGCTCACGAGTCCTGGGCCCAGAGCCCGGCCGGGAAGTAGCGCCGTCCGCGCGCGGAAGGAAACGCCTGCTCAGCGCGGAGGGAAACGCCAGGTGTAGTGCGACCGGGCTGAGTTTATAAAAGGCCGGCTCATTAGCCCGAGATCGTGTTATTTATTGTCCGGCTGGTTCCTGCCATCTGTGAGCCTGGGACCTGTCATCTGCACACTCCAGTGGCCCAGCGGCCGCCCAGCTGGAGCCTTTGGTCTCTGGAGGAGGTCACAGGGTATCCCGAGAGTGTGGCGACTCCAGCTTCGGGGACGCCCTGGGCCTGGATTACATCTGAGGGTGACTGCGACCACTTTCAGGGCGTCTGTTCCTAAGGCGTGCGATGCTCTTGGTCCCACTCAGGCTTGACAGCATGTGCTAACAGGTTGCTCACTGCTACCTTCCTAAACTGGAATGCTGTTCTGGTCAGGATGGTGAAGAGGAATGGCGATAATGCAGGTAAAAATAACTAAAAACACATCACACCCCCAAGAAGTGGCCCAGCATTAACTCAGTGTTAATACAGGTAGCAAGTCACACGGATCTGAAAACATGACATAACGAAAATCGCAGAAAAGATTGTGGCCAACTTGGGTCCATGTTTATAAGCTGAAAACTAGATAAACAAAGCATTTGCCTGGTCAGAAAATGGAAGGAGTACACTGGAGGCTAGAAAATAACTTTATATCTCAAAAGTGGTGGTGGTAACATCACAGTTGCCACGATTCACAGAACTGTAGTCTAAAGGTAAATAAAGTTTATTCCGTTCAAAGTGTAAGTAAAATAATGTCCTCAAAAGTTGGCAGAGGTAGAGTGTGTGCATTTTGGGGAGAAGCTGTTACTACTAAGGGGGAGGTGACTGAGAGACAAGCTGATGGGAAAAAAATATTTACTGCTTAGGAAATCTGAACCTTAAAGGCACACCTTCTTAGAACTGAGTTCTCTAAGAGTAGGTGTACTCCAGCAATAGGAAGAGTTTGTGCTTAAAGGCCAGTACGGCTATTTTGTTGCCTAAAGAACAGCCAGAGCGATTGATGTGCCTCTCTAGATTACTTAGCCCCCACCAACACTCCCACCCCCTCTGGCTCAGGATCCAGGGCAAGCCTTTCTATGGAGGGTCCCTCTCCTGGTCCCTCCCTCCCTGCCATCTAACCCCCAACAAGTGAGGGTGAGAATTCAATACTGCTTCCTTATAAGGGCTCTGATAGGAGGATGTTCTGCCTCTATCTGCCCAAGGCCCCAGCAAAAGGCGGGTTAGAACAGCATCAGACGAACCTTCACAGAGGCAGAAAACAAGCACTACCTGGCTTGTATCAGTCCGACTTGTATCAGTTTCTACAACAGACACTCCCCCAAGGCTTGAGGTTTGCCTGGGAGCTGCAGACTAAGCAGTCAGCTGTACGGTCTCATACGCGATCACTAACAAGCCACTTTGTATCTGTTTTCCTTTCTGTTTCTCTTGCATCATCTTGCTCACTATGCCCTGAGATTCCATCTTCTCATCCAATCTTATCATTTAAAATTGCCCTCAGGGGTAGCTTTTCTTTGGCAGTGTTTGGGTGTTACGTATACTTTCCTAAAGATTTCACAACCATAACAAACAGTTTTTTCCCCCCTCGTTGTTTTGGCTCTGGATTACGGTCTCATTAAAGTGCTACTTTAGAAGGCAATCGGTTGAGATCATTGCCAAATATTTGGGGTTGGGAGAGAGATGAAAGTTTGGGCTTCTATTTATTTGGTTTCTATTGGTGTTTCCTCAAACGAGCTAATTCCTAGATCATAGGCTCGTACATGCCTTCCTTCCACGTTTGGAAGGTTGAAAAGTTGGAATGCAGGTTTGTGTAAAACAGAAAATACTTTCGATTGTGATTACAAAGCTGCTAAGCTGGAGATCAGTTATATGGTTTTAGCACATCTTCACAAAGCTGTGCTTTGCTTGTTCTAAAGTCACTAGGAGAAGATAAATTATGAGCCTTTTACAGCAACCTCTAGCTCACGGCGCTTTGCAGAAACAATATTACCTGGCATTATTTTAAATATAAGAGCGTTAGATTCATGATTTTAATAATAATTGTCACTGGTTTGCGGCCGGCATGTTTATTGAAGATCCATCAGACGCTTTCTGCCTCCCACCTGGCCTGCCAATCATCTGTAACTTGACCAAGAGTAATTCGAGATGGGACTCACCAGGGTCAGATGTTAAACAGAACATTTCCACTTTTCTAACCACAAAATCCTCCCTCTCCTGGCCACTTAGAAACTGTTACATAATCCGCAAACACATGAATGTAATGATTTCTGCTGCAGACCTGGGTAAAGACGACACACCTGCAAGCTTGCTCTTTTCCTATTGCCGCAGTGTTCCCTATTAGCAATCCACTGCTTAACATTCTAGCCTTGGAAACCGTTTAAAATACACAATCTGCTCTCATCTACATCTCTAGTGAGTGAATTGGCGTTTGCAATGAAAACTTCTTCTCTTATTGTGTTTACAATTTTTAATATTTGCACTTGTAGAAACAGCCCATCTGAATTTAATTATGACAAAAAAAATGAAGCAAGGCTGTGCAGCTAATGTGTACATTTTCAAAGAAAGAGACATTTAGGAATACCTTGGGTTAGTCATGTCTGTGCAATATCAGAAGGTATCTTAATGGAGGAGCAGAAGAGAACCTCCTCATTCCTACTGCCAGTTCTTCCCAAGTTCACAAGGACAGAGTGTTCATCACCCATGCAGATTTATACTCACAAAATAGGCCTCAGCAGTAGGTCATAGGCCAGCGGCAGTTGTGCCCCGTTACTCAAACACTTTTAGAATTCTTACACCACTAGTGTCTGAGTCACCTTATTTTAAATGACACGATCAGTGGTAGCAAATCTGACCCTGCCTCTCAGAGCAGATCAAACTGTTAGAACTATCTGAAGGTCACGTGCAACCACAGCAAGCTTACTGGCACTGCTTAACAGATGAGATTTTGATGAGAAAGAATGGAATTAAGTGAACTCAGCAGCACGTAAAACACAACGACCAAATCATCATCATCATCATTATCATCATCATCATCATCATCATCCAAGAAACGACTAAAGAATGATTGCAGGAGAATTAGAGACCAATGCAATAAAATGGATCAATTCAAAAAGAAAGATCAAGAAAATGGAGAAATCCCTGAAAATTTTGTTTAATGAAATGTACAGAACATAAATAAAACTATAAAACACAAAGGAGACAGCAGTGATAAGGAGTGTTTTTAAATTACATAAGACTATTATGTAATTATATTTTCAAATATAACTGCAAGAATTAATCAATTTTTTTTCACTCACTAATTGGTAACCAGTTAAACTGTTATCCAGTTTTCTGCAATCACATAGTAGTGGAATGTCTTTGCTTAATATTTAGGAGAAGATGTCATTGAATGTCTTTACCTATTAGTTAAGACTAATGCCTATTAATGAAAATAATTTTCAGTGTCTGAGTAGGTATTTCTAAGTCTGTATCCAGAAGGGCAGAATTTCTATCAATTTGAAAGTATATGCAAAAACTTGTGGCAGGTTTGAAGGTGGGGGAATGGGCAAGTGTCATTTTATTCTTTTGTGTGTGTGTGTGTGTGTGTGTGTGTGTGTGTGTGATTTTATTCTTTGCTCTACTTTTGTTCACATTTTGAAATTTCTTATATTTTATGGTTGTGAGCCTAGCCTTTAACGGCTGAGCCATCTCTCCAGCCCCACATTTTGAAATTTCTATTCTTAACCATAGAACCATTTTCGTTAAAAATCAAATAGGAAGATGTCTATTATCACTGTTATTTAAAATTATGTTGAAATACCTAAAAACATAAAATGTAAATAGCAGGGAGACTATTTCAAAGCAATGGAGAAATGCTTTTTATTTGTAGGTAATACTTTTGCCTGTAAAATCTTTGAAACCTAGTTGAAAAGCTACTGTAGAATACTGAAGATTGGGGCTTGAGAGCTGGTTTAAAGGGTAAAAGTGCTTGGTGTGTAAATATGGGACCCTGAGTGTCAATCTCCAGCACCCATGTGGAAAAGCCAGGTGTCTGTGTGTACTCCTGTAACGGCAGCACCGAAAGCAGGCACAAGCACATCCTGGGAGCATTTTTGGCCAGCCATCCTAGCTAAATAGGCAGGCTTCAGGTTCAGTGAAAGACTCCATGGAAGGAAATAAGGTGGGACTGTAGAATGGGACACCTGACGTCCTCCTCTGGCCTCTGTGGGTGTATTCACAGGTGTGTGCATCTATACAAGGGCACACCCTCATAGAATGCAACATACACCATATACATAGATACACACACACATATGTTACATATTAAAAAGAGGCTTTCCAGTGATTTGCCAATTACCTCTTGGGTAATATAACTGCTTAAAAAAATTCTATGAAAAATAACAAAATGATCCTGTTGGCACATAAATAATGTTGGCAAAAACAGAAAGAGATCTATACCCCCAAAGGAAAGGAGGCAAAAATATGAATAAGTTAATATACATATGCTCCTAGGTAATTTGCAATTTTAACAACAACAACAACTACAACAACAACAACAACAATTTCCAGTGGGACAGGTTTGAATTAAAACAATAACTATCTGAAGGAAAAAAAACAGAGTAGCCAGGATAGATCTGATCATAAAGAATAACAGGGGTGTTCACTGTACCAGATGTTAATGTATATTATAAAGCCATAATAATTACAGTGATATTGAATTACTGAAAAAAGATTGACAAATAGATTGATATTTTGGAGTAGATAGCTCTCTGTATTCAATCAATATGCCAGTAAATGAAGTGTCACTAATGGGGCGGGCATGGATTATCAACATGCAGTGCTAGGAATACGGGCCAGTCACCAGAGGGACTCTGAATGTACCCTTATCCATATGGAAATCCATCTCAGGTTAAAGAGGGAGGTAGAAAACAGACTGCCGTGGAAGAGAAATACACCATACAACTACAGAAGAAATAGACATATACATAGCATTGTTTAGATCAGATCAGCTATGTCAAAAGCCATAAATAATAAGTTGTAACGTGAGTATTTGTGATGAATATCAAGTAACAGGGTTAGCATTTACATCTTAGCGTCTTCTGGAAAACTTTTTGAACAATAGCATCAATGTATCTACATGTCAGTATAAGAAGGTCACTTAGAAGAGAGTTCATCTGGAAGGTTCACCCATCCCATTTTTTCTTTTGTTTTTTGTATATTTTTGTTGTTTATATATTTTGTGTATTTGTATATTTTGCTTATTCTCAGCTCGTTTCTCTTCTACAGGGTAACATTTAGGTTGTAAGTGCTTTTTTTTTTTCTCCATTTTTTTCAGAAGTGTCCCAGAAACACTGCACTTTCCTTTACTCTCTGGAACTCTGGTTTACAATCTAGAAAGTGACAATAATGCAAATGATGTGGGGACTATTGCATGGCAGTGAAAAACATTTTATCGTTCGACAATTCTTTGGCCTACAAAAGTATTTGTGTACAATACTTTGGCCCAGTTTGTCTTTTTGCAATCCCCATCTCCCAGACTAGTAAGGATGATTTCTGTGTGTCTGTGTGTGCGCACATATGCCTTTTAAGCACAAATAGATAACAAAGTGAAAAATCAACATAAACAAACAGATCTGAACTATGGACGAAGCCACCGGAGTGAGGATTATTCCCAACCAGCACGCTTACATCTTAAGAGCTCTGGTCCCTACCTGTGGCAGACTGCACTCAGGGGCTACCGCTAAACTGTGACACCACCACAAGAACAGTCCCAGAAGCCTTGGGCAACGCAGACCAGACCACCTCAGAGGAAGTGCCCCAACTTCGGGGGAACCTCTGCCTGCCAGTGTGATCCATAGGAATTACACCCGTAACTGTCACCGAACACGCCTAGCATTTAGTAGTTTCCTTATCTGAAGTACAGAGAAGTAAAGAGCCTTGCTACAGCTCACGCAGATGGAAAATGGTGGGTGAGGCTGTGTGGTCTGAGCTTGCGTAGGAGCCCTTAAGATCCTTGCAACTCCATGAGGGAGTCAAGAAAGAGCCTTGCCAACTCCTACCAAGACAGGGAGGGCAAGGAATGGGTTACCGGAATTAATATATTTTTGTTCAGAGAGAAACAGCAGAACAAGGATAGACACGTGATAAGGAGTGACCGGAGGGAAAACAAGGCTTCCGAAGCCCAGCTCAGAGGGGAAAGTGCTCTGAACGTTTAATAGATGAAACACACGTTCCATACAGGGGGAAGAGGACAGGCAGGTGGTGAGGGCAGGGGCGGGGGCGGCAGGGAGTGGGAGGATACCCTGAATCCAGTGAGAATGAAAGCCATGCCAGTCCTATAACTCTCACGGTCCAGAGCAGTGTAGACATCCCACAGTACGTGACCACACCCACACTGTTTCCCGGTGTTTTGGAATCTACCTTTCTGAAATACTAGCTCCAGGATGGTATCACTGTTTACGTTAGACTCTGGTTCATTTTGTGCAACTGTTTATCTAAGACCCGTGTTAATTTATATCTCTGCTTATTTACATAGCCTTTGTTAGTTTAGATAACAAGGGTAGAAGTTGTATTGAAACCACCAAAATGAAGTTTCAGTTGAGCATAAGGATTTTCACCTGCTTCCCAAAGGTTAAGTGTGGTAGTGAAGCTACTTTTGGAGTTTCAGAACTAAAGCCGTACCTTTTGGCCTTTGAACTTGCTGGTTGATTTGTTTAATCACATTTTGAAAAAAGATTCTGAAATATTCTACCAGTGGCCTCACAAGAAACATGCATATGATGAAAAAAAAAAAAACAAAAACATGTGCATTTGCTACATGTGATTCCACTTTCTTAAGATTGTCACTTACTTGATTTTTGTCTGGCTAATTTGATAGGTATCTGAACTGGTGCATTGTTTAAAAGACTTTAGTTCTTTGGAATTTAAAACTGATGCTTATCTGTCAGCTGGAAGGTGAATTTGTGTACCTCTTTTATGTTTCAACATTTTAGTAGTAACACTTTTTTATAAATAACTCTGTAAGTGAATGGAAGTTTTGAATAGTCTCCCAAAGTAGCAAACTCCGTGTAATAAACTCTCCCCAGCTTGTCCTCCAAACACATTAAAGGCCTTCTGTGACTTATAGCAACCAAACAAGTTCTTAGTATTTGACCTCACAGCCCTTTGGGAGGTTTTAGGGTTTTTTTTTTGGGGGGGGGGGAGTGTTGTTTTGTTTTGTTTTCTGTCATGGTTTTGTTTTGTTTTGCTTGAAGATTTTTCAGACTGAAGTATTTGGCTATGTCTGGGGCTCGGGATGATGAAAGACACTCTTAATCCAGATCACAGATGATTCATTCTGTGAGAATTTGGATGCTGGTGGAAATCCAGGTGAGTTGAAAGAAAGAGCTGGAACTTGTGGGGGAAAACTGTCAGAAAAAGGAAAGACGTAACACTCGCGGGAAGACAAACACAGCCAGCTAGAGCTCTAATATTTAACCCTGCTCAAGGCCAGTAACGCAGAACACCAGGGTGGGGGAAAAGCCAACGGTGAAAAGTTTCTAAGCCAACTCCTAAGTACATGTAACTCGCCGACTAGAGTGCCCATGTGGGATTTTAATTACTCGGACATCTGTTTAGCGAAGTGTACTACTAAATAGAGATCAAATGCAGAGATCAAATTCCATGTGGAGGGGAGTGGAGATGACATTCACGAGTCGGAGAGGAGAGCTATCAGCCAGGGAAAATCAATCCTGGCTTTACGTCTCACCAACAGAGAAGCAATTATTTTAGATTCCTGGCTGGTTAGCGTCCTCGGTCATGAATGTAATTAAATAACTCTCAAGTGGCAGAAAACAGAACAAACCACTGTATTTAACTGTCAGTAAGACTCAAAGCTTAGAGATGACCCAAATCCCTTCTCTTTCCCCTCTCCCTACACAGACTCCTAGCAGTTTTTCTTCCCTTCACTGACTTAGCCTTTTCTTCCCAAAGGCCTCCAGGGAATTAACTGGAATTTGATGGTTTAAAGCAGAGAAGCAGGATTTAACACCGAAATCTTTGCAAATAAGTGATTTGAAAAATGGAAGGAAAAAAAAAAAAAACCAAGATGCCAGGATCGAGTGTCTTCCCTGGGCTCAATACAAAAGCTGATCAATTCACAGGGATGTCTTGGAATAACAAAGCCTCTGTGACACTTTTATTGATCCTTATTTGGCCCCTTGAATGGATAAGGCAAAAGACACGCTTAAAAGTTCAAATGATCAGAGTAAGAACTGGAGGAAACATCTCTAGAGGAGGGAGAGGCCTAGCAGAGAGCAAAATGGATACTTTTAAAGCGGTGTGGATACTTCTAAACCACTTAGTATGGCAGCAGAGAGGGCTCTCCCGAGTCATTGTCTCAGGACTGCGCATTCAGTTCTCCTCGTCCTTCCTCACTGCCTCCCTGGGCAGCACTAAAGTTCTTCCACAGCCCACCCGGGGTTCATCTGGTTTCCTCCAGATGCCTTTCTCCTGTCTGCAAACAGCAGAAGCCAGCTGGGGAGAACCTAACAGCACACATTTACAAACACAGTACCCTAGCATCTTCTGGCACAACCACACTGCTTTCCTAGAAAACAAGCACGGTGTGTCTAGTCTCTAGAGCCTCAGAGCTGGAGTCCACTGACTGCTCCAGGAGGCTGCCCCGGACCGCTCTGGAAGACTCAATTATCACTGTTTCATGAGTAAATTCTAAAATTCCCGGGAGGCTCCGATTGAAGCCTTCAACTGAATCTGTGGAATAGAGCCCGAAGTGTCCTTACAGTGTGGGGTCATTCCTTCTAAACTACTCTTTTTTTTCTCTCTCTCTTTTAAAATCCTAAGAAGTGCTTCAGGCACTGCCAACCTCAACTGGGTCCAGGCAGCCAGTCAGTGCCACAGTCTTGCCACAGGAAAACTTGAGAAGGGCCTGTTTCTGTGGGCGCGTTGTCTTTTCAGAGCTTCAGAGGGGCAGGGATGTAGCTCAGTGGTAGAACATTTGACCAGCATCCTCTAAACTCTGTATTTCCTCAGCAGTGCTGAAAAAAAATAAAAGAAAGTAAAGAAAAGAAAGTGTATCCAGAGCAGAGTTCCTTTAAGGGTCAGCCACAGGCAGGTGGTTCCTGGGGCTGTGCAGGCTCATTCACTGCATAGTGACTTCTTGATCACCTCCTGGTACCAGGCTGGACTCACAGATGCTCAAGTATGGCTCCTTGCTTGCCCCTGTGAATAAACCAAGATGTGCGTATCTAAGGCTTCCTCAGAATGATTTCATATGAACACTGGGTCCTAAAACACCTTCTCTTATACAGGAAACCTAAGGATTCTTGCCTGGGGCGGCGATGTACTTACTCATCGCTGCAGAAAGTAAGATTTCACACGATTGGGGGTCTTCATTATAACTGCATGGAATGAGAGCTAAACTGACTCCTGGAATATCCTTTCATGCTATAATTCAAAGGATATTATTTATTTGATTGTGAGGTTGCTTTTTGAAAAGTAGATGGTGGGCCAGTAAGGTAGCACAGTGGGTAAAGGTGCTTCTGTGTGTAAGACCCACGGATTTGATCCCAGAACTCATGTAAAGTTGTTAGAAGAGAGGTGTCCCCACAAAGCTGTTCCCCTGGCTGTCACACTCCTGCTGTGACTTGTAAGTCCCCCACGCCCGTGACACACAATATTTAATATATATTTTTAAAAAGATGCTTTCTGCCACTAACAATTCCAAGACTAGCTCCAGAGACACCGTGATATTTCTTGACCATGTGAATTCTAAAATTCTTTAGGAAATCTGAAGAACTTAGATTATTTTTGATCTGGCTGGATTCGTTTGACCTAGTTAGTTGCCTCAGTGATCTTAAATTATTCTTACTAAAATAAAGGTTTTCATTTTAAAATTTGACAAATTAAGATTCGTTCTGGCTGTGAGATTTCATTCGGTTCGTAGGATCTCCAGTTTGAAGCACACAGCTCCTCTTCCTTCTACCGCACTCTACCTCATGCTGTGATGGTCTAGGCACATAGCCTAATACGAAAACCCAAGGGCTCACGGTCCCTGGTTGCCATGCCTACCCCAGATATAATTTTCTGTTATCACACATGTCAAGTGTTTGGTTCCTTCGTTCTGTAATGCACACTACTGACCTCCTCCAGGAGACCAGGCTCAATGATCGCTGCTGGTACAGTAGTGATTGCTGTCCTGCTACCTCGGCATAGAGACTAAAGTTCTGTATTGAGTGGCTGCTACAGTTTAAAGTATAAGTGGACCCTGAGTCCACTAAGGACATATTTCCCCTCTGGCAAACAAGGGTTCTTGACTCATAGGGTGTAAGGTTTAGGGAACAGGAGGCACAGTTTCCCAAGTGGACCACCACGAATAACAAGAAGCAGGGTCATGCCTTCTCTCAGGCCTGTTTCCAGGTGTTCCGTTTTGGACATGGGTTATTCTTCATTGACTTAGGATGGCATCCATCTCTAGATTGGAGTCTCCAAACTGAACAGAACCAGTTGACTCTGGCCCAAGGCAGCGTAGTCTGGACATCTGATAATAGAGAAGCGGGATCAGCCTTGGTGAATGGAAGTCCGTGTTATTAAAACAGCACATACCTGTTATCCTCACACTTGTTGACCTATCCCTGCACCCCGGTGTCAGCTCTACCATCACACTGGGGCCGAGTGGTGAGTGTTGTTCAGTGTGATTTTGGCAGCAGCTGTGTGAAGGGAAGTTTTCAACCTTCATATTCACACTAGGATTTCTTCATGTCCTTGATCAAACCACTCCCCATGCATTTTACCTCGAGTCACATTTCTTGCCATACAAAGTGGGTACCAGTTGATCATCAGAACCCCCTTTCCCCATTTTAAGAATTCCCTTCTCTCCCCCTTTCAAGGTCACCTCAAGGTTATACAGCACAGCAGCATTCATCTTTAGTTTGCGCTCCAGACTAAGCCATGTATGGGAAAATAGGTCGCGGCTCTGCCTCCTCCGTCGGGCTTGCTCTAAGGGCCACATAAAAATAACATCAAATAACGACCACTAGTCCTTAATATCTCAACATCAATGAATTCAACTTCCCAATAAAAAGACCTAGACTGACAGAAATATTTTTCATGTAAATCTTCAATTTGATCAGAAAATGTTTGTAAGTCCTCTTTCAATTAATTTATTAATTTTTTATGTCTACCATTTTTTGTGCATTAATTTTCAGGATAATCTTCAATTTTAACATGTTTTTCTATATATCTCTTCTATTTTATCAGAAATGTTTTCCATGTAAATCTGATTTTATCACAAAGTGTTTTTAGTTCAACCTTCAATTAATTTAGAAAGTTTTTATGTCTACCATTTTATCTGTATACTTTTCCATGAAATAGTCAATTTTAATGTCTTTTTCTATATATTTCTTGAATTTTATCACAAATATTTTCCATGAAAATCTTCAATTTTACCTGAACATGGTTATAATCCCGCTTTCAATCACTTAGAATTATTTTTATGCCTACCATTTTATCTGTATAATTTCCCATTATAATCTTCAATTAAAACTTGTTTGTCTATATGTTTCTTCAATTTTATCAGAAATATTTTCCATGTAAATCTTCAACGTTATCAGAATATGTTTATAATTCCACTTTCAATCAACTTAGGAATACTTTTATGTCTACTATTATATCTACATAAATTTTTTCATGATAATATTTAATTTTGACATGTTTTTCTACATTTTCTACAATTTTATCAGAAAATTTTTCCACGTAAATCTTCAATTCTACCATAAAATGTTTCTACTTCCTTTTCCAATTAATTTAGCAGTGTTTTTTTCCCTTGCTTTTTTTTCTTTCTGAGACAGGGTTTCTCTGTGTAGCCCTGGCTGTCCTGGAACTCACTCTGTAGACCAGGCTGGCCTCGAACTCAGAAATCCACCTGCCTCTGCCTCCCAAGTGCTGGGATTGAAGGCGTGCACCACCACTGCCCAGCTTAGCAATGCTTTTTTATGTCTACCATTTTACTCTTTAATTTTCCATGAAAATTGTCAATTAATGTGTTTTTGTATGTATCTCTTCTATTTTATCAGAAATATTTTCCATGTAAATCTTCAATTTTACCATAAAATGTTTTTACTTCCTTTTTCAATAAAAAAACATGCTTTTCAAAAACAAAGAAAAAAAATCTAACACTAAGCAAAAGTACCTTGGGGAAGAAAAGGTTTATTTGGCTTACAGGTTAAAACCCATCAGTCTGGCTGTTCCTCAGAAAATTGGGCATGACACTCCCAGAGGACCCTGTCATACCACTCCTGGGCATATACCCAGCGGAATCCCCTGCATACAATAAAGACACATGCTCCACTATGTTCATAGCAGCCTTATTTATAATAGCCAGAAGTTGGAAGGAGCCCAGATGTCCCTCAAAGGAGGAATGGATACAGAAAATGTGGTATATTTATACAATGGAATACTACTCAGCAATTAAAAATAATGAATTCATGCAATTTGTAGGCAAATGGTTGGATCAGGAAAATATCATCCTAAGTGAGTTAACCCAATCACAAAAGAATACACATGAAATGCAATCACTGATAAGTGGATATTAATGAGCCTAAAAGCTCTGAATACCCAAGGCACAATTAGCAAATCAAAAGATTCCCTAGAAGAAGGAAGGAAAGTACCCTGGTCCTGAAAAGACTGGATACAGATTTGTAGGAGAGTATCAGAACAGAAAAATGAGGTAGGGGGTGATTGGGGAATGGGTGGAGGGAAGAGGACTTATGGGACATATGGTGAGGGGGGAACTGGGAAAGGGGAAAGCCTTTGGAATGTAAACAAAGAATATAGAAAATAAAGAAAAAAAAACCCATCATGGAGGAAAGGAGGGCCCAGTATCAGGAGCTGAAGCAGGAACTCAGAAACGCTACTTACGGGCTTGCTTCCTCTGGGCTGTTAAAACACTTTTTTTAAAAAACATAGCTCAGACCTATCTGCTTAGGAATGGCACCACCCACAGTGGGCTGACTACTTCATCAATCAGTAATTAAGACAGTGTCCCATAGACATGCCACAGGCCAACCAGATGGAGACAATTTCTCTGTTGAGATTCCCAGACCCTTAAGACTCCTAATCCATCCATTTATTTATTTATTTTTGTTTTAAACTTTTACCCCTGTTGACTATACTACCCTGGTCTTGCCTCTAGAACATTAAGTTCTATTGACTATCTTCATAAATGTCAGATTAGGACCACAGGATGGCACATTAACCTTGTCCTCTTGAAATAATTACAGACACTTTGCTTCTGGTATTATCTGGCCTCTCTTATATTGGGATATTATCCTTATTTCTGTCAAGGAGCCCCCATTCTGTTTTTGGTTTTTTGGTTTTTTTGTTTGTTTGTTTGTTTGTTTGTTTGGTTTTTCGAGACAGGGTTTCTCTGTGTGGTCCTGAGTGTCCTGGAACTCACTCACTCTGTAGACCAGGCTGGCCTCGAACTCAGAAATCCGCCTGCCTCTGCCTCCCAAGTGCTGGGATTACAGGCGTGCGCCACCACGCCCGGCCAGAGGCCCCCCATTCTGTAACTGCATCTCTTCCAGTGAGCCCTAAATGCAGAGACAGTCTCCACTGAGGTCCTTGGTAATGTTATCCTTTTTAATGTACTTTTTATCACCATGGAGTAGCAAGCTGAGTCATTATCCCTCCAGCCCCTCAATTAGTATTTCGGCTAACTTTCACTATGGGCTTACTGTAGAATATTCTTGTTGGTAAAGTGGGAAATGAGGCCAATTCCTTTTATTGAGATTTACTTTGAATTTTTGATTTTTCACGTTAATTTATTTACACACGGTGTTACCCGGAATGCTTTTCTAAACAGCACTTCACGGAAGTCAGAAGAGTAGCGAGCACTTCCATTGAGTGCTGTGTGAACGGCACTGCAGCTCACGGTTCATACAAAGGCACCGGTGCTTCCCTCCCGGGTGTCATGGTTTATGCCATAGACATCGCAAATTTGCATATTTACAGAGAGAATGTTCCAGCAGATGGCAGTCAAGTGTCTTTAAAAAAAAAAACAAAAAACAAAAAACAAAATAAGATTATTATAACAAGGTGTGCCAATGGAAATAAAATGTCTTGAGGACTGGTCAGCCTTTTCAACTCAAAGATCTGTAGAGTGGCGGTGGCTTCCCGCCCTGCCCCGTCCTTGCTTCTTATGCTTCTTCAGTCTCCTTTAACCCTTGGAGTTGTGGGGGGGGGGAGGGGGAGGGGGATGCTGTTGTTAATTTATCTCACTTGGAGCACAGGAGTTTGGGGATTCTCATGTAAATCTTGGTCTCCTTAAAACTCTGGCCCCCTCCACAGTACACTATTTCAGAACTTGAAGAGATTTGCCTGGCCATAGTGAGAAAGTTGACTCAGCCTAGATCAGACCCTGGCGCCCTCATCCCAGCCTGCCGACTGTATGCTTCCTACAGTGCTGGCCACCCTGGGAGCTCAAGAGAACAGAACAATAACCTGGCTTAAACTACTACGCTCTGCCTGCCACAGAAGTATGTAAAATGAAGAACTCCATTTGGGTTTGCAATCACTCACAAGCTGCTGAACGTCTTCATATGCAGCATACTTTGAATGCACGTTTCCCATCAGAAATATATACATTGTATATTTTAGTATAAAGTTTTTCAAAAATGTGTTAAGTAAATTCTTTGCACGGACAAACTAACAGACTTGGTTTATTGTACGGGTATACTAGACCATTTAATGATGGTGATCTATTAATATTCTTGACCCAGCATTCAGTTAAAATCACTATAGAAAATATGCCAATCATGAATTTAAAAATTCAGAAATAAGTAATTTTTTGTGTGCTGATCCCTAAATTCATCATCAAGGATTAATCACTGAGGATTCCCCCCTAAACCCATTTAGATAGAGAAAAATAAAAAAAATAAAATAAAATAAAAACTCTGCTTTATAACACAAAGGAACTGCTGTGCCTCTAGGAATATTTTTTTAATTCATGAATAGCATGGATACACTCCCCAACCTTTTCTAACTAGACGGGGCTCAGGAAGCCATCGGAAGTTCTGAGACCAAACAACAAACCAACCAAAACCCTTCCCCCAATGAATCAAAGATTTGCTAGAAATTAAGCCCTTAACATAAACCCTGTCATTAAATCCCAAGGTGAGGCCATCTCTCTAAGAAGTCAAGTTTAGAAAGTGACCCTGAAAAGATGAAGGATTTTCTGTAACCGTCCCTTTAAGATAAATGCTAACAAATGTTGGGGCTTTCCTTGGCCACCAACTTGGATGTGCCAAAAACTTAGCTGGTGGTTCCCTTCCCAGAGGTGGGCAGGATCCAGTTACAAGTCTGTATCCACAACCGCTGTATTATCCAATTGCTTCAAAACCTTCTGAGTTTTGAAATTAGAATTTGGTAAAATATGAAGCCGTCATTTTGTTTTCAATCAGTCCTGGAGGCTGTAAGGTTAGGCCGGGTCGGAGGTACCGCTTCAGACTGCTCAGCTTTGTGCTTAGTGTCTGATGGATGATTTGCTCCTCTGGGGAAGTGTGCATGTCAGAAAACTCCGTGACAGCAGGAAATGTACTTTTGTCTATCACAAATCACTGGGCTTAAACCCCGCACACCTGAGAATGGGGACTTGGAGACACTGCACAGCTGTTGGATACAATATATAGCTTTGTCCCACAAATCCCATGAGGCGTGCAGGATGAAGAGTAGCCGCACCGTTAGCTGCTTCCTGATAGGTTGTTTCCTGAGCGTCATATGGAGCAGGCCGATGGTGGGTCCTCACCTTTACTCCCTAACCGACTAGGGACTAGAACCAGGCCTTGGTCTCCCTTTCAGAAAGGTACTATTCACTTAATCTCTTCCCACAACAGGTGAGGGAGCTGACCTGGGAGGTGAGAGACTCTCAGGGCTCAAAGGGAGGGACCTTAGATGAAATGCCCTACAGTTGGGAGAGGGAACTTATAGAGCCCACCTCCAGCAGGAAGACACGGCATCAAATGAGGAAGCAGGGGTGAGGGGGCATCCCACAGTCACAACTCTGGCCCATGATTGTTCCTGTCTGAAAGAATGACAGGGATGGAAATGGAGAGGAGCCTGAGGAAAAGAAGGTCCAGTGACAGGATCAAAAGTGGGATCCAGCTCAAGGGGAGGCCCCAAGGCCTGACACTATTACTGAGGCTATGGAGCGCCCACAAAAAGGGACCTAGAGTCAGATGCAGATATTTGCACCCAACCAATGGACAGAAGCAGCTGTTGTTGAACTGGGGAAGGCTGAAAAAAAAGCTGAGGAGAAGGGCGACCCTGTAGGAGGACCAGCAGTCTCAATTAATCTGGATCCTGGGATCCCTCAAACACTTGACCACCAAACAGGTAGCCTTTACCAGCTGACATGAGGCCCCCAACACACATACAGTAGAGGACTGCCAGGTCTGTGTTCATTCAGAGATGATGCACCTAACCCTCAAGAGACTAGAGGCCCCAAGGAGTTTTGAGGTCAGGTGGGGTGTGGGGTGGGGACATCCACGTGGAGACAGGAGAGTGGGGAGGAGGTATGGGATGTGTAACAGTCAAGAGGGTGGATGGAGCAGGGAATACGATATGTAGTGTAAAAAAATTAATTATTAATTAATTAAAAAAATAGAAGTCTGGCCAATTCCACTTCTGAAGGCCTGGCAATAATTAATCCTCACACATGAGGAATCTCTATAAAAAATTAAAACTTAAATAAACTGCAGGAAACAGCAGGGAGGGATTAGTCTGCACAATTGGTGTTGACCAAACTCAAACCAGCAGTCAAAATGCCAGAGACTATCATCAAGGGCAGACATTATATTTGCTTCAGTACAAAAAAGGCTTTCGAAACGCTACTTTTAAAAAAAAGTTTTACATTGCTTAGAGTGTCTTGTAAAGATATGTTTTCTGCAACCTGGTGTGGTGGCATATCCCTTAGAGCCAGTGCTTTGAAGGCAGAGGCAAGCAGACCTCTCAGAGCTGGAGGCTAGCCTGGTCAACACAGTGAGTTCTAGGATAGCCAGCGCTACATGATAGACCCTGCCGCACACAAAACAAACAAAAAAGAAAGATAACTTAAAATGTCCTAATTTGGGCTGGAGAGATGGCTCAGCGGGTAAGAGCACCAACTGCTCTCTCCCGAAGGTCCTGAGTTCAAATCCCAGCAACCACATGGTGGCTCACAACCATCCGTAATGAAATCTGATGCCCTCTTCTGGTGTCTGAAGACAGCTACAGTGTACTTACATATAATAAATAAATAAATCTTTAAAAAAAAAATGTCCTAATTCCATCTGATCACATTAGAAACGTCTGGAAGGACAGTATTGCTTTATTCCTATTGTAGTGCTCCTTCATAAGGAGAAAATGGTGTATACAGTGAGAAGTACAGGGTATAATGGAGTAACAAGAAATGAGAGGGAACTCACCATCCAATATCTAAAGATACTGTAACCCAGGTAACTTAATTTTTGTCACCCTCGTGGTCATCTGAGAGGGGCCGCTCCTGTGCCTGGCTTTGCTGGTTTGCTTTATGTGTGTCACACCGGCTCTTCATTTGCCACGGAGAACCTGAGACCCTGCTGCCGTCAGGACCCGGTGCTGAGACTTCACACAGAGTTAAAAATACTCTTAATTAAGAATGGAGAAAGCTACTTGGTACTTTCTCGGGTCCTTAAATGACTTTGTAAAGCAAACTAGATAGGCAGGAAAAAGAAAGGGAAGCTACAAAATTAGGAATAAAAAAATTATATTTTCCTATGTAATGTGTCTAAGACATGGCTGCAAAGAAAGAAAACGGACCAAGAGAGCATTAATGAAGTCGGGGGTGTACTTGTACATACGTGACCATGAGTTCGATCCTCAGCACCACCACCAGAAAGGAAATCACTCCGTATTCTAGCTTGATGAGAGAGACAGAGAGAGAGACAGAGAGAGAGAGAGAGAGAGAGAGAGAGAGAGAGAGAGAGAGAGAGAGAGAGATGGGAGATTGTTTGCTGCTTGTGAAGAAGTCTTAAAAGATGCGATAAAGTTGTTTGCTTGTAAATAATAAATTTGGCAGAGGTAAGCACAGGAAATGGGCGCACTCTCTCTCTCTGAGGAAACTAAGTGTAAATGGAGTCCAAGAAGGAAGCTTGAAGCCAGGTTTTCAGGGACCACTGCTGTGTAGGGTCTTCCTGGGCTGCCCTGTTCCTCTCTGTTCTTCAGGCCTCCAAGAAGTCCTTCTGAAGAAGTAAACCTTTAAGGGCTAGCAAAGGATAGCTCAGTGGTTAACAGCCCTGGCCGCTTGCTCTTCCAGAGGAACCTAGTTCAATTCCCAGCACCCACATGATGGCTTATGACCATCTGTAACTCCAATCCCAGGGCATCTGAAGGCTTCTTCTGGCCTCTGTGGGCACTGGGCACGCACTTGGTATACAGAAATAGATGCAGACAACTCATACACATAAATAAATTTAAAGAGATATATCCTGTTATACCCAAAGATATAGGCATAACAACCAAGATGTACGACTCTAAACAAAGGTTCCTAAGGCGAGAGGGGTATTGACTAGGCAGGAAAAATCAGAAAAAGAAAAAAAAGGTTTTACAACGCCATCCTTAGTGTTTTATTGGACTTTACTTTGACCCCATTACAGCTTCCTAAGTGAAACTCTGTTAAGCCTGAGGCTACTGCTATTATTCTTAAGTTACACCTTAAATCTCTGAATATGTAAATTCTGAAGGTTGGGAAATCGAACCTGGGACAAGGGAATCCCAAGGACGTATTTTCCGTGTCTGCAACCTTAAATATGAATCGTGATGAGACCCCCTCAGTGGGACTGGAGAGCTGGACTGTCAGAGTGCATGGAAGGCCAGAAACACTTCCTGCAGGGCGAGAAGAAAACAGTTCCAGAAGCAGGAATAAAAGAGGAGGGCTTTCCTAGATTCTCAGGAAACAGGCAGACGGCCACACACAACTTTCTCAGGGTCTGGCAAAGACCACCACCACCACCACCACCGTCCCCACTATCCTCTCCTCCCTCCCCCTCCCACTCACCCCACTGTCACACACATGCCTGTCATCACTTTTTTCTCCACATTCCCTTTCTTGTCTTTCTGTGTAACTGGCAAGGTTAGGTTTCCTTAGGTTTTCAAACAGCATGTCTCCTTTACATCTAGTCGCAATGATGTGTGTGTTGTGTTGTGTTCGTGTGTTTTGTAGAAAAATAAATACCTTAAAACCCTTTATCGCCTTTTCACTTTTTTATTTATTCAAATGATTATAACTAGTCTTTTCATACATTGCAGCTAATAATTTCTAAAGGATTACATAAATATAGGAAACATTAAATTTTTTCACATTGAAGAAAACTAGGATTTACTTGGTTCAGACATTTTAGAAAGAGCTTTAACGATCGTTATCCTTCCTCTCCTGTGAGTCTGAGTATTGTTCTATATGTCGTTCAGTGAGTAAGCGGCTGATAGCTATCCACCCTCTGCAGAAGTATGTCTGAGTATCCAGGAGAATAGTACCTGAAAAAGGAAATTTGCTATCAAATGTATGGAAATTTTTCATACAGTAGGAACCAAAGAGTCTATGTAGAGAACTTATTGAAATAACTGATGGGGCTGGTGAGGAATAACTTCTGGCCCCAGGAACGTTGGGGAATTCATCCATGAACCCCATGTAGTAGAAGGAGAACCAACCCAACAAGCTGTCCTTCACACGCATGC
This sequence comes from Apodemus agrarius, assembly GCA_964023405.1. NCBI lineage: Eukaryota > Metazoa > Chordata > Mammalia > Rodentia > Muridae > Apodemus > Apodemus agrarius. Next base: position 59,850,808 of record OZ030019.1, read on the forward strand.
ACGCTGTGGTGCATGCACGTGCACGCACACACACATAAACAAATACAAAATGCTTTAAACTAAATCATTGTATGAGTGAAACTTCACCTACGCTCCAGCAGTGCTAATGCAGGAGGTCAGACCGTGAAGAAAGAGAGCCCAGCCCAAAGTGTTATATACACCAGATACTGAAACACTTGACTGTAAGTGCCGTGACAAAGGAGATATTTTCCAAGCGTACCTTCAACCCAGTGGTAATTTTCAGTGACATCCTTGTTATCATATCAAATGAGTGGTGGTACTTAAGGATCATAGCTAATAAATGTCTTTCGTATATTAGAGTATATAGTCTGTTATTACTAATCAACCTCTGCATTCCAATTACCTTAGAAATCATGTCTTAATGTTGTTGGATCAGAACTAGTCATAATCCACATGGAAAACAATTGAACAAATGTCTAATAAACAATCATATTAAATAGAAAATTAACCATCTTCATTGCTTCTTGGGCATACATAGTACTGCACATTTACCTTTCCAGATTTCTAAATTGAGCATATTATAAAATATTTAGTATAACATATTAAATATATGAATAGTGTATATGAATAGTGATATGGTAATTTACATAAAAACAAGCCAAATAAGATCTGGTACATATTACCACTGAGACTTGTCCTTTGCCAGGTGTCTTTAAGCCTTTCTCAAGTTAGGAGGGCAAACCAGAACTGTATTTTCTTTAATAGTGTCCCTTGTTCACAATCAAAGTCAAACAGAACACACACACACACACACACACACACACACACACTCACACAAAGAATGTTCTTCTTCTTCCTGCACTCATATGCACAAACACATACATACTCATATTTAAATAAAAAAAATTTTAGCTGGGTGTGGTGGCACATGACTTTATTCCCAGCACTCAGGCGGTAGAGGCAGGTGGATTTCTGTGAGTTTAACACCAGCCTGGTGTAAATAGCGAGTTTCAGATCAGCTAAGGCCACATAGCAAGACACTGGCCTTGTCTCAAAAAAAAAAAAAAAATCATCAAAAAAAAGCACCAAATCTAGAAAGATTAGTTTCAAAATGAGCCTCTTAGTCTGTCCCCGAGGAACTGGCCATTGTCTTTCTAAGTCTGAGTTAGTGCAGATGTTAAGCGGATCCCACTTTCATTGGCTCCTCATAAATGTGTTAGACACAAGACACAGAGGTTTTATATAAAAGTTAGGAGGCAGGGTTTTTAAATCTTTTTAAATGTGCTCCTTAAAATGATAACCACCAGTCACACAGGGTTAAGAACACTAGAAATATAGCTACTATGCTTAGGAAACTAAATTTTAAATTTTAACTTCAAAACTGACAAATCAACTTTTGGAAAACAAAAAAATGTGTTTGGACTCATTTGTGAATCTGCCTTTTCCCGTGTTAGTTTTATATGATCTAAACTTAACCCAAATGTTTCCAATGAGATTTACCACCTGAATTAAGATGCGCTAGAAGTAACAAAATATAACACAAATGTAAAATCACCGATTTTATATTTATTGCAAGTTAAAATTATAAGGGTTAGATAATCGGAGTCTTAAAACATCATTAAAATGTATTTGCCATTTCATTTTACTTTCTTAAATGTGACTAACAGAAAATTGGAAATTATACATGTGGCTCATATTATATTTTTACTGGACATTGTTAAATAAAAGTCGCACTATATCAATGAGGATGCACCAATAATTCTTGAGGCTTTACTAGACTCATTTCCAAGCTTACTGCCACTGCCAGATGCCCTTCACCAAAGACCTCAAAGACTTCACAGTCTCTAGGACTCCCGGCAGCCAAGAAGGGATTAAACATCCCCAGATCATCAACAGAGTAGGCACTTCGAACTCCCCAGCCCTTCGTAGCTGCAACCAACCCCACATGTGTCTCAAACTACAGACCTATAAATAAAGACACCAAGTTATTCACGTACTGTGAGAAAGACCTCCTTCCAACTACTGTGGTGGTAAGGAATTAAAAGGTAGCTCCTATTAGGAAAGCTATGTATCTCCAGCTCGACAATAAAAGGCCTTTTAAATACATTGCAATAATTTCAAATTTGTAAATTTAAAATGAATACTTTGCTTGCTATGTATTTGTTATCAAAACAAATAGCAAAAAAATAAGGACCCAAGTACTACTATAAAATGTCTCTAATATGATTATAAGATGTACCTTAACAATGCTACATAATCTCAAGAGGAAAAAAAGTGAGGACAGAGATACCCAAAAGGGACAATGAGACACATTGCCTGAATTGAACTCTCATTTAAACGCTTTGGTTGTGATGTCATTTGATCCTAATGTTATGAGATGGGTAATAACATTTAAATACAGAAATTCTAGCTTAAAGAATGGAGTAATTGTCTTCCAGATCACTTAGGAAATAATTAGAACTGAGATAGGAACCGAGGTCTGTCTGACACAGGAGGTGGTTTTCCTCAAAGAGTAACAGCAGCAGCCAGGTGAGAAATTCCTTCCTGGCGTGTAGCTGTCAGTCAGTGCTAAGCTAGCCTATCTCAAATGGCCTCCCATGTTCTACCTGTCTCTGCCCATAATACCTAGGGCTACGTGTGGACTAGGCTCTACACAGGTGGAGGCATGCAAACTCAAGCCCTCTTGCTTGTATACCAAGCATTCCTGTCACTGAGCCATCTCTCCAGTCCCCAAAGTCTACATCTTGACACAGATATGAAAACCAAAACAGTGCTTTGTAATGTGGAACTGCTTAACATCAATTTTTCCCCCACCTTACTATTTCCTCTGGGTAGCAGCTGTTGATGTTGTTGATGTACTCCTGGAGGATGGAACCGGGCTCTGCTTTTATCTCTTGGATCTTTTTAAGTCCCCCACTTGTCACAAAAAGCCTGCGAGCTTTGCTGTCGTGTGGCAGCACCTTGGGAACAGGAGGAGATAACAAATGTAACCTTTACTTTTCCAAGTCAGGTTATTTCTCTTCAAAACTTATATTGTATCAGAAATAATGCAGAAGAGAACGTCTCAGTAGACTACCTATCACTTAAAGAGCTGATGATTTTAAGTAAAATACTTTTCTTTTTCAAAGTGCATTAACCCTCGTGTAGTGGAGACAAAATAAAGGGGTGTGAGGAATAAAGCCGGTGGAGAACTACTCCATACCTAAAGCTGTGAGGATCTGAGGTCTCCAGCTCTCCCCAGAAGTGAAGAGCAAGCTCTGTAACAAGTAAGAGAAGGACCTCTCCCATCATCCCCTAAAAACAAAACATCTCCAAGTTCCAGACTCACGGGTGTGTATCCCAAGCTTTGTCTCCAGAACATTGGAACATGAATTATGCGATCAGTTGCTTGACCTACTGAGGAACCTTCCCTGGTTAACTCTTACCCACTGTTTAATACCCAGCTTGAATATTAATCACCCCCTTTAAGAAAATACAGGCTGGGTATGCTGGAATACCTGTATCTCAGCAGACAAAGGCCAGAGGATTAGCATGAGCAATGGGATTATGAACTAAAGGTCAATCTAGGCCATAGAATGACACACTATCTTTACAAGACTAAGGCAGTTCAATGATAACATTTGACAAGCATGTACAAGTCCCTGGTTTTGATCCCAAGCACTGGAGATAGAGATGGGGGCATGAAGAAGGAGAAAAGAGAGATGGGGGTAGGGGAGAGAAGGAAGCAGGAAAAATGACCTTGTTTATAATCAATAGCATTGAAACTCACTATTCCACTGAGCGTTCTCTCTCATTAAGGAAACTTTAGTTGACTTTAAACACTCGAAGTTTTGTTTGCTTGCTTTCTTATTGTTGGGGGTGGGGACATGTGCCACAATGTGTGCGTGGAGCCAGAAAACAACTCTGTAACGCTGGTTCTCTTTCCATCTTCGCACAGGCTCCAGGGACAACCCCTCCGGTCAAGCCTGGGTGGTGAGTGCCCGCGCTGGCGGAGACAGCTCACCAGCCCTGACGTGGGCAGCTGTTTTAACATCCCATCTGCATTGGAGGGTTATACAGGCCATAACCCATGGATGTACCCTCAATCCAGTCTTATGTGTTGTCAAGCTAAGGTTTAGAGGGTCAAGACTTTCCTGAAGAATTAGAGGTATAACTCGGAATACAGTAATAGCTGTATTCCAAGGTAGACGGCTTTAAGTGCCATCCTCAGCACCAAAAGCAAAACGAAAGACGTGAAGAAACGGACTGGAGTCTGCGGACATGCACTCTGGACCTGACTTGTGCAGGCCCCGATTCTTTCATTTGTTTTGGGGGTTTTCTTTTTATTTATTTATTTTTGCTTGCTTGCTTTATTTTTGAGAGGGTCTCACTTTGCAGCCCTGTGTGTCGATCAGGCTGGCCTCAAATATACAGAGATCCACCTGCCTCTGCCTCTGCCTACATGGTAATAGTTTATCTTTCCAAATGTGTATAGCGTCTTGTATTTAATTTCTGTGTACCATGTACATGTGACCATAGAGACCAGAAGAGGCCATGGATTCCCTGGGAATGGAGTTATAGGCGGTTGGGAGCTGCCGTGTGGGTGCTGGGGATGGAAGCCAGGTTGGAAGAACAGGCAGCGTTCCTCACAGCTGAGGCGCACCCACAGCCCTGCTGACCCCGCGTTGAGTCAGATGTGCGGAGTACAGTCTGACCGTCCTGACCGTTAGTACCGTGACACGGTCGCTCTCTCCACCCCATGCCATCAGATCGGCCTTGTTGGCTCTGCACTCTGGCAGCTCAACCTTCTGCACTACTGTCAGTCTGCAATGCTCTATAAAGCATGACCCGTTACATTTGGGTAATCGCCCATAAGAAGTCACTGTGTGCCCATGACTGAGAGTGTCTCCAGTACAGAGTTTCTAAAGTGTGTTTCAGTGGCTCAAAGACCATTTTCCTTTTCTAAAGATGTTCCTAGGCTAAAAGCAAGACTAAAGGACACTGGAAATGACTAAAGGATAGGTTCCAGCACAAACCATCTACAGAGCAAGGTTCCCTACATGTCGGCTTACCACTGCCTTCTATACTGTTTAAGGAGACAGTACCGAGCTTAAGAACTGTATAGCAAAGGATGAAACGTTTCATTTGCCTGTGAGTCTTATTAACCTGTGTGACCTGTATCAACTGAGATTGGCGAGAACTGACCCTTAAACAGTAAAGCCCAGAGCCAGTATTACAGAAGGGAACAGAAAAGCGAGCCCACAGGTCCTGTTCACACTCCTCCCCTTTTCCAGGCTGAGGGAGTGTTTCTCACCTTACTGAACTGTCCGGCCACATACTTCAGGATATTGGGAGGCGCGTCGTAGAGAAACGGCTCGAGGGCTGGGAGGTAGGTGCACTTCTGGATGATATTCTTTATGGCCTTTTTACTCTGTTGAAATACAAAGCAAAAGAAATAAAAATCTTGGCAACTCATGTCTCGTGTTTCTGGAATTTGAAAATAAAATCAGGTTCAAAACAATTTTCCACTTAACAGCTGAGCTATGGCCCCAGCCCCTGTAGACCCTTTGTAAGGATCTTAAAGTCAGATACACAGGGTTTACAGGTCTCCACTTCTCAATGATGAAGGGCTATTTTGACTGATACTATCAGTTTTACCAACTGTCTTCTGTTAAACTTTAAACTATGCAGTGAATTGCAGAGTTATTAAATAAACATCAGAACATTAAAACTATAAAGTGGGGAGACGGGAGAGGGGAAAGGGGAAGAAATGGCCTAAAGGATGAGGATGAGAGTACTAGTTGCTTTTCCAGACGTCCTGAGTTCAATTCCCAGCAACCACATGGTGACTCACAACCCTCTGTAATGGGACCTGAGTCCCTCTTTTGGTGTGCATAAATACAGATCACTCATATACATAAAAATATTAAAAATCTACTAAAATATATTTTAATATTACATTTTAATATTAAAAATCTAATATTAAAAATCTAATAAACGTTTAAAAACTATAAAATGTACTTATTTACTGTAAACTAACATGTATTAGAACAAATAAATATTCAGTTATATATAATTATATAACATATAATTATATTAATTTTACATATATAATGGATACAATTATGTTATATATAATTATAATTATTTCTCTATATAAATCTATACATATTATATAAACAGCTATGTATAATATCTATATAATATAGGTACTCCATACTGTCTAAATGAGTTCATCTCACATAGATGCATTGATAAATGTCTAGTGTGTGAATTACTCAGTGTGCATTCGTATGCACTGCTATAGCTCATGGATAGAAATTGATCCATTTTCAAGTAGATGCAAAACAGAATCTACTCAACTGTCCAACCAACCGTCGACTGAGAACCACTCCCCCAAACATAGGTACCACACGGGGATTGTTCCCGCCTCCACTCCCTGCCAGCACTCTCCCTGCTTTCAAACTGATTGCTGTCCCCTGCTGTGAGCATGCTTGGAGAGTGAGCACTGCTCTAGCCGTGGTCGGCTCTGATGCTGTTTCTTGGTGTGGCCTGTACAACTACTTGTTTGGCCATAGCTAGCATCCCACATCTTGGGTGTGGTGAGCATCCAGGCTTCCTTAGGCCCTTTAGTCCTCTGAAGTCACATCACACTTGCCCTTCTGCTTTTGTTACGGTGTGTCTGGCAATGCTCTTGAAATGAAGAACCATTTTGATTTTACATCATGGACTTTATAAATGGCAATTGTCGTCAGCAAAACTTTTGTCCTATTTGTGCTATCACTAAACGATCTCTTGGATTTGAGGTTTTCTTTAGCGAAGCCAGACTAAGGAGTCTCATACAGCCTCCATCGCTGCGGTTAGTCAACTAAAGAATGGTGAAAGGTAGCCCACAAGCAGCGTGAATTGAAGAGAAAGTCGGGTTTCCAACACACCTGGTTACTCTGCCCCTTTGTAAATCATCTTAAGACCATGGTGACCTTAGCAGACCAAGAAATTTAACTTAACTGCTATTGCTAACAAGGCCAAATAGCTGTAATGGTGTAGATTATATCAATCGCAACTCACAGACAGCCCTGTTCAACTCAGATCATTTCGAGCTGATGGTGACTGATCAAGTCATTAGTCAAGGGCTCTAAAAAGAAATCCAATGACCTCAGAAGTTCATCGAGTTTCCTCTCCTTAGTCTGAAAGGCATACACTTATTTTTATAACTATTCTCTTAGATAGAAATGGATGTTATGATAATCATCAACTCTATTGTTCTTCATGAAAGAAAGATTAGTTAAGGTTTTGCTTACCTGCCTACTTCTGACCTGTGAAAATTAACACACAAATGACCCAATTTAAAAATATAGCTCAGTGACAGGGTCTTGCCTAACATGCAGAAGGCCTTGAGATTGATACCAATTTTCAATTTCAATTTAAAATTTCAATTTAAATTCAAATTTAAATGCACAAACAGCCAGGAGGTATATGAAAATATTTTCAATATTATTGGCCATTAAGCAAATGAAAAAAGTATGCATTAGGATAGCTAAAAGTATAGTAAAATAGAATGAATAAATAAAATTCATCAGCAAGTATGTCCAAAAGTTGTATAAGAAAACAGTTCACTAAGGAAATGTGTATCCAAAAGCATTAGTGATGTCCCTACAGTAAGAAGTGACACAGATGAACTCCCAGCTTAGGGAAGATTTTGTTGCCAGGGAAATTACTAAAGGTTTTCTTTTTACATTTAATGTCCTGTGTGTTTCCTGAAAGTAAATACTGTATCAAAAGAAGCTTTATTTTTATTAGTTAGCCTAACGAAACCACCTATGATGAATTTAAACACAATAAAGGTTATCTTACTTTTATTTGTGCAATTTAATGACCCAGTGGTAACATTTAAAAAAAGATTCTATGGGCAGGGGAGCTGGCTTAGTGGGGGCTTACATGGCTCGCATGGTTAATCTCCGCATCACTTAGAAGTAAAAACTATACACTGTAATCTATACATTGCCATCTATACATTGTAATCACTGGTAACATGGTAAAAACTGTTAAACGCCACCTAAGGGCCACATTGCCAGGGTCTCTTGAGCTATCATTACTGTTGATTACATTATTAATCAGTCAGACCTGGACAAATCAGACCTGTAAATGGGTCTGGGATTTCTCAGCACAAAGTCAAAGAACCAGACACCTGCTTAACTGGAGAAGACTGGGAGGGCCCAATGGTCATCTCCTTCTGTCAGCCAGGTATTGATTGTTACCTGATGCCACGGGCATGTGAAGGAAGCCCCGAATCTGTGTAAGCATTGCTCTGATCTGGAAAGTCTTACAACTTGAGCAATCAATTTGCAGAAATCTAGCATGTAAACATAACCAAATAAAGAAAGTTGCCTTGATAAAGCTTACAAAAGGGACTTTCTACCTTGTTATCCAAAGCTGTGTGTCAGCACACAGGTTTCACTGTTCATTAATTTACTCATTTAATTAAATTTCAATGCACTATACTATAATTTTGGTTTGGGGTTTTAATTACATTCATCATTCCTTGTGTGTGTGTGGAGGGGCTGCAAGCTCATGTCTGCTGCAAGTGTGTGGGGCTCAGTGGACAACATGGCCTGAGGCAGATTCTCTCCTTCCTCCGCGGGAATGAAACTCAAGTCTTCAGCTTGGACAGAGATCACCTTTCCCCACCAAGCCCCTGGGCTGGCCATGCTTACCTTATTTTGCATTACTGTCTTTGCTGTAATTAACTTCTCCCATGTCAGTTAAAAGGCCTCCATATTTTCCTAATATGTATTCTAGGAAATATTTTTATTTCCTTGAAACTGCAGAATTATTAAATAGTCCACCCTACTTAATATGCCAGTTTCATGAATCATCTTCACAGCCAGCAATTGTTTTTTATAATTTTCCTTTTAAAAGATATGTGATTCAAAAAATTTTAATTTTGTGAATCTTAAACATTTTAAAAAGACAGAAGACAGAATTAAAAGACCAGACAATCTTGAAATTAGGAGAAGTAAATTATAGCTTCAGGAATATTTTCTAACTAGTTATATCTTTGAAAAGCAACTTAAATTCTTTTGGACTCAGTTTTTTTTTCCTGTAAAATGTACAGAAAGCTCTCCAGCAAACGCAAATTCAAAAAATTCTATTTTTCTTTCATTCCTTTTTTATTGAAATCCAGAAATTTTATTTTAATGAGCTGTGTTTTCTACATTTGTTTTATTTTTTTTCCAAAACAAAACAAAACGCGGCGCATTCACATTTTCCCGAAGAACTGTAAAGATGATCTCTACAGGCATGGTGCTGGAAAGCCCGAAGCTCAATCATCCGATGTTGAAAACCCTCAGAGGGAGTAGACCTGATCTGAGCGGTCTAAACATGCACTGCAGTGTAACAGAAGAGATGCTCGGCTTAATAGCATGATTTAAAAGAACTTCCCGTCCCTGTGAAGAGTGCAGTCCAAGAATAAATCAAATTTCTGAATGCATTTTATGCTACGTATGCGCACACTCTGCGAGCCTCAGGTGCTCATGCCAAATATGTCCACAGCAATATAGAATGCAAAAACCAGACGTTCTTTTACATCCAAGTATTTTTTCTGTACAAAATTTCCTTGAGAAGATATCACTGACCCTGGCCACAAGGGTAACCAGTTTCCAGAGATACGATACCCCATTCTCCTGACAGATTTGTATTTCTTGACTGAGAAAAATAACACAATCCATCAGGAAAACCGTGATATTTGAACCACATATTTTAAAGAACGAGAACGTGTCTCTACCCGGTCTCCCTAATCCTGTTAAAAGCAAACACGTACTTTCACCTGCAGGTCCTCAGAGCTCTCTGGGGACATGTACAAAGCCAGCAGCACTGGCAACGTGTTTGTGATAGCGACAGCCCGTGCGTGCTCCGGAGTGTGTCTCCCAACCTGCCCTAAAGCCCAGGCAGCCGCAGCCTTAATATGATCTTCCGGTTCTTCTGACAGGCATTCTGACAGCTGGGGTACACCCTGCAGTGGGGATCAAAAGAGCAAGTGTTATAAATCTAGAGTGGGATTAAAGTCCTCCCTGTCTCTCAGTCATTACAAGAAATCATTTCAGCCTTGATCTCTCTCTCCTTGCTTTTTCCTAAATGGTTCAATAAATGCTCCCATCGCAAGGGCGGCCATTTCTTAAGTCAATAGAATGACAAGAGCTAAATTACCTTAATTACCTGTAGCAATCCAACTTAAAGAAGAATGTCTCTACTAGCTTCTACCCCTCAAATAGAGGGGCATTTAAGCAAACAACAGAGATGCCTTAGACCAGGCAAAACCAGATTCCACTGGGACAAACTGAAAACTTTATTTTCCTTTGTTTAAAAAGACTGGGGACTGCTCTCAGTTCAACCCTCGGCAACACACATACCCCGAGTACAGTAAATCTAAAAGTAAAATAACTACTACATATTCATCAAATCAGAGGAATATGAGCAAGAATCCACTCTAAGAGCCTTTGACATGGGCTGCTCTTCACTAATATCCTCCCTGAAGCACATCCTACATTTCCAGTAGCCTTGGTCTACTTTATAATGACAGTTCTGCTCATTGTCACAGGCCAGATGTGACCAGGTTGCTTTTGTTACATGGGTGGCGTGTATGTGCATTTTGCATTTTAGACTCTAATTTTGTTTAAATAATAAAAACATTATTAAAAGTCCTCAAAATAAGTTTATAGATCTAGGGGGAAAAAAAGAAACATATTAGGGGGCTGCAGAGATGGCTTCATGGTTAAGAGCCCTTCCAGAGGGTCTGGATTCAATTCCCAGCAACCACACGGTAGCTCACAGCTGTCTGTAATTCCAGTATCTGACACCCTCACAGAGACATGCATTGGTGTTATAAGTACATTTTAAAAATAAAATAAACATATCAATTTTTAATTCCAGACTCTGTATAAGGCATGATTTTATAATTAATTTGAGACAATAGTAATTGTTTCAAATGGAGTTCTGTGAGAACCGGTATCACATGTCAATGTGGCAAAGGTCTAGACTATCACGTGTGCCTTCCCCATAGCCTCTTATTCTGTCTTTTCTTTTTCCTTTCCTTTCCTTTCCTTTCCTTTCCTTTCCTTTCCTTTCCTTTCCTTTCCTTTCCTTTCCTTTCCTTTCCTTTCCTTTCCTTTCCTTTCCATCTGTCTGTCTTTTGGCTCATTTTCCTAAAACTCACCATGTTTCTATATCCCCGAGGATGGAGTGACTTGGTAGGGAGCCCATGCTTTTAGGACAAAGATTGAAGAAGCAGGGAATGAGGAGAGGACCAGGGCAGCCCTTGCCCTTCACCCCAAGCTCCACATTTCTGGCCCCCAACTGTGAATGCACAGATGAGACCAGGAACTGAAATGTGCTTCAGAGAGCCAGGAATAGTAGACGTTATTAACTGATGCCTGAAGCCCCTCAGAGGACAAGCAACGCCTCTCATTGCTGTGTGATTTGCTTCAGACCTCTGCTTCCACCTTAGTGCTCAAAGAACTGAAAGCCAAGCCAAATGGGAGAGAGGGCAGCAGCCCTCGCTGAAGAAGGGGAGTGTCTCGGCCAGATTCAGAAGAATGTGTAGGAGGCACAGACAACTGCAGCCTCTCTCTTCATTCTGGTGAGACATCCTCCCAACAAAGGAGCCAAGGATCGAAACCCCAGGCACATCCCTATTGACCCCTCCAATAGCACTGGTACTGCCCTAGTCACTCTGCAGTAACAGGACAAAAGAAACGCAGGACCGAGAGGACTCAGTGCAGGGAGCATCAGTGTGGAATAGGTAGAAAATCAAGATCTGGGGCTCCTTTGTGTTTGGAGGATTAGCAAGGGGAAAAAAAAATCCCCATTTCTGTTTAACAAACAGTAGCAGGTTTTCTATGCTGATAAGAGCCCTGCCCCCTAGAGGGCTGCCACACACAGTGTGAGCACACCGTCTTTGAAGTGGTCTTCAGGAAATCCATATCTGTATTCCAACATATTTTGTGAGTACCTACTACGGGCCACAGCGACACTATACAGAGGGCTCATTCGAAGCTGTAAATTGAGAGAAGGCTAAATTTCCAGAGCATAACAACAAAAGTACTTGCTGTTTGCTGGGCCCTCTGAACGCCTGATTGCATCTGAAAAGAGAGCTAGCCAGCACCATCTCCTGACCCGGGTGACAGCGGCGACTGAGGAATACAGAGACCTCTGGGTGCGTGGAAGAGATAAATGGGCAAGTCACTTAAATGAAGTTTTTAGCTAGAGTGTTTTTAAGTATGAACAGTTAGTCCTTCAAAATATACCTATACATACTATTTAAAGACAGGATACAATAATGCTCAATAAAAGGTCGATATTGGTTATAGAAAGCCTTACATATTTTATAACTCACACCTTCCATTAAAGATTCCCCTCTGGAAAACATACTAATCAACGCTGACCTGCATGAGCAGTAAGACAGCGGGACACACCGAGGCAAGTGTTTTACTGCGCCCGGTTATGCTCGCTACCCTGGTGTCAGCCTACGGTTCTACCACGAGCTGAGGAGAAGCGACGCAGGCCCCGACCTTGGAGATGATCACCGCCATGGCCAGGTTCTCAGAATGAGCAGCCACGTAGCCCAGCATCATGATGCCAGGCAGCCGGATGTTCCCTTTGCAGGACCCGATGCAGTCAATCACGGCGGCCACGCCTCCTGCGTTAACGATCAGCTGGGAGAGCTGGAAGACCAGAGAAGGACCCAGACAGCACAAGATGGTCTTCAGGCGTGGCTCTGCCACACTCTGCTTAGTACTTAAAACCACCTGGGGAGGGTGAATGCCACTCTAGGAGGGCACTGCATTTATTAAAGAAATGTGCAAGCACAATAAGTCGCCATTTCAAATGCCCACAGTGGAAAAGTTTATTCCGTGGTTTTTTTTTATAAGATACAACTTTTGTCCCTATTGTAATGAATTTCAAAATTCCTCATGCAGACACTAAGCTGAGAACTAGTTCATACCTAGCTAGCCACAGAAGTGCCAACCACAGTGCCTGCGTACAAGGATGAATCAATGTCCAAAGACATCAGACTTGACATCTGACCTAATTACCCACACACCAACCGTGATTACTAGCTGCATGCACTTCGGTTCTGGAAAATCTCAACTACGTAGAGATGTCAGATGAGATCTACTTTAACGTGTAATGAAATAAAAATATAGATTAGTCAAAATACACACAGGAAAAGGAGACAACTTCAAAATCAGCACAGGCTTGGTTTGTCTCTCTTTCGCATCTAAAAGCTCAGAGCAGACAATCACCCTGGGCAGCTAAGCTATCTGAGTGCCACAGCAGGCCAGGCAGCCTCTGCGGTTGGTCCCAACCTACAGAGGCAATATCATTCCCCTGCCCCGAGCTGTCATAAAATGATAAGGATGGTCGAGGCTCAGAGTCTCCCTACAATCTAGAAATGGAAAGCTAGCAATAATTAGAAACTGCGTTTCAAACTCAAATGTCACTAATACAACTCAGTGGATCTCAAAGGGAGGTGAGTTTCTACTCTTGAGAACGTTTGACCACAGTTGGAGTCGGGTTTCATTGTTTCTACGCATGGGGGAGAGGCACCAAGGCCATTCAGTAGGCAGAGCCCAGGACGGATGGTGAGTATCCACTCTACCATGCGCAGACAGTGACGTCATGGGTAGTGACGTCATGGGCAGTGACGTCATCCAAAACGTCTGCAGTGCTGAGGACGAGGAGCAACAGCCTCGGTAGACTGCATGGAGCATGCTCAGACCTCATAGACAAACTGGCGTTAGGTTTTAAAAAATCAAAACTGAGTTTAACTTCGTCTTGGGGCCTGCGTTTTGGTTGGGTTGCTTTGCGTTTACCTCCGGCGTATGCTTCGCAATCTCTCTAATCAGAGTACAAGCATTCTTCTTCACGAAGTCGTCTTTGTCCTTCAGACAGGTGAGGACAACTGGGAAAATCTCCGCCTCCACGACCATCTCTGCCAGGTCCACAGAGTGCTTCGCGATGTGACTCAGAGCAGAGAGGACCTGTTGCTGAGAAACAAAGAAATACAGAGGAGCAAAACGTCACAGACCCACTAGTCCGCCTCAGAGCTCGGATGTAACTTAGCTTTATAGTAGTCTAATTCTTTATTGGGAAAACAAAGAGTCACGCAGATAATTAGCACAATCTAAGATTTCTGAGCCTTGAGACTTTCACATCTTAGTCACAAACTCATTTTTTTTTAAGATTTTTCCGTTAGTTCTCTACCGAGTACTTGAAAAACCTTTTAAATGTAATTAAAATATAGGACCTTTAGGTAAATATCCCTTCTTAATCACACATATAAAGGTTGCTAATTTGATATGTGTGGTGTGTAGTACAATGACAAGCGGAATTAGTGTCTTCATGGCAAACTCCCCATCCACTTAGCTAATGTTAATATTTTAAGAACTGTACATATGTAGTGTATGTAACTGGTGAGAGTAGAAAGCTACCAGAGGACTGATAAGCATGGAAAATTTCATAAGAAATTCAAATATTCTGGTGATGGGCTAGAAAGCCTTTCAGCCCTGTTTCCAGTCTAAGACTATCCCAACTGAGTTATTTGGGACAGGCCAATGCCTCAGTTTAATTGTTAATGTTAATGCCAACGCTACCTGGAATCTTCAGCATTGCACACAGATTTCTAAATGACTTCTTAAATGTAACACCCAAAACATTATTTCCACGTTAAAAGACCCCAAACACGATACATCCGTGTCTGCTTTCCACGGTATTTGCTAATTGTTTTTCCTTATAACATTAGTCCATTGCACATCATGAGCTTCATTGTCTTGGATGGTTAGAGCACTGGCTTGGCTGTTGTCTCTTGACCTCAGCTGTAAATACCTTCAGTTTCTCATCAGGGTTGAGGATCATTTGGGCTAAGTGGGCGATAGCGCCCACGTCCACCACCGTCTGCGCTAACTCTGGGGAGTGCTTGGAGATGTCGCTGAGGGCCGAGGCAGCGATCCTTTTCAAAGCAATCTCTGGCTCCTGGATACAGAGCACTAAAAGAGGAACAGCTCCCGCATCCACCACAGCTTGTGACAGTTCTGTGGGTCCAAGAAAAGTAATTAAGTGAGCATGGGTGACTGACCCTTGTGCAAACCATCTTTCACCCTGACATACAGCAACGGGAAAGGGGGAGGGTGCGCTTCACTCTCTGGACATCTGCATTTCAAATCAGCCTTTCTGGTTTCATAAACCATGTGGACCAATCCTGAGCTGAAAAGAGCGCAGGTCAATAGATGGACCTCCATTTACATGAACACATTTGAGGTAGATTAGGCTGAAATGGCTTGTTATTCTTTTTTTCTTTTTTCTTTCTTTCTTTCTTTTTTTTTTTTTTTTAAGAGTAAGCAGATGTCAGCTGTTTAAGCTCTGGCGATTTTGCACTTCTCAATAGACAAGCATTTTATGCATGGCTTACAATAACAGAGAAAATTAAAGTACCAAAAATTTACCAACCACACTAATGAGGCAGTATTTTGTGCTATTTATGTGACTAACCATTAGCACGACTCGTGGACCAATAATGTCTATTGTGAGATTCCTTTCATCTTCCAATACTTTGAAAATATTTTCAAAAATACTTTATACAAAATGAAAGGCCGTCTTTTCATTGTATTCTAAAATACTTTCAAAAACGAAGTTTACAAGTTATCAACAGACTTTCATATTAATACTCTTATTTAGAGAAAGGGATATATTTATCTTAACCTTGCTATGCAGAGAATGAATATAATGCTGATTTAATCATGTGTCCAAGAGTAATAACTATAAAATAATGTTACACTTCAGAGAATGAGATCTATTAGAGCAGAACCTTATAATGCACACGCAGTAAGCACCGTCTGAGAAGACGAAAGCCCTGTCCAGTAACACATTTGACTTCTGATGCATGTGTGGTCTCATTGAATTACATACATCATTTCTCTAATCTCTTCCTTCCAAATTACACTCTTACTTCCCCATATTTCTAATATATATATCTTAATTGTAAAGCTAAAATACCTATTTACCATATCACTTAAATCTTTAATTTGGATAAAAGTTAATTTTTCAAAAGATTGGTAATACTACATTTTCCTAAAGAAACTAATGTTAGCAGATACAGGTTAGTGTCTATAATTTGTTTTCCTTAAATTATCAAAAATCACCATAGAAGACTCAATAATGTATAAACATTTTATTTATTCTCTCACTAAGCAGGTATTAGTGGAAGTTTATTATGTGTTAGGCTTATTTAATTCTAGAACCTGTGACACACATCTACAAATTAATACTACATTTATTAGCAAATGTTTTCATTTTTTTTTTAAAAAAAAACCTGGTGTGTAATATAATATAAATAGGAAGCTTATATGCAATCTTAAAAAACCTGAGGAAATGGAAGAAATATTTTTTTTACAAATATAATATCAGAAAGATTTGGATATCACATGGCAATGTAGCAGGCTCCTCAGAAGTATCTCTGGTCTGCTGCTGCATCTACCAGAAGATGGACGGACAGCAGGCACAGAAGACACAATCCTGTTTCTCTCCCATATCCACCCACACCCGAGGGAGACAAAGACAATATAAAGTGTCAGTGTGTGTCATTTCAAAATATAATGCTCAAATTCCCTAATAATTAACAGGTTCCTGAGGAATTCAACCTAACCCAAATTATACAGGTGTTTATGGTAACATCAGTTGATATGTGCATCCTGGACTATAATGGCCGTGATGTTAACTACTGTCAACTTGACACCCAGGAGGCAGACCTCCAGGCACACTGGTGGAGTTTTGTTTAGATTAAGGCTAGCCTCTGAGAATGTCTGAAAATGATGTGTCTTGATTAAGTTAATTGGTGTGGGAAGACCTGGTTTGATGGTGGGCAATACCATTCCCTGAGCAGGGGGATCCTGGGCCTTATAAGACTGAGTCTGCAAATTGAGCACCATCCCAAATGACTTCATTCATTCCTCTCTGCTCTTGACTGTGGGTGTAACTGTGACCAGTTCTCCTAAGTTCCTGTCACTGTGACTCCCCTGCAGGGATGCTTAAAGCCAGAAATTAGGAGCCCAATAAACCCTTTCTCCCTCACATTTTTCACAGCAACAGAAAAGAAACTAAGGCAACGGGGCCAGATGTTTATCTACAGAGGGTGGAAAGATTAAGTCACTTCTGAGTTTTCATTCACATGGTTATAGGAGTAACAAGCATACATTATAATCAACTCTTTAATAGAAATATTAAGCCACCCCCAGCTCAGTAAATAAGCCATTAGCTACAAAAACTCAAGGTTCTTTCTTCAAAGCATGTTAGATTTACACCTATTTTCTCACTGAATGTTGGGGTGGCATACGATCCGTCACTCAAATGACGTTAATAAAGTAGACTGTCCCGAAAAGCTACTAGCTCCCCCTGCGCCCCGCCCCCCCATGCTGCTCTGCAACCTCTGAAGGCAGTGCTGTGAAAAGTGGGGAGACATTTCCAAGGACCTGCGCCAGGTCCAGCAACCTTCTCCTTAGACTCTCTATCTAGATCCTTTGTATCAGCAAGTGTATATGGTCCCATGGGACTGGGGGCTGCACTTGAGTGCCACATGGTGTTCCTTAGAAATAATGTGACCTACGACACTCACTCATGCA
Source organism: Apodemus agrarius (assembly GCA_964023405.1). Taxonomy (NCBI): domain Eukaryota; kingdom Metazoa; phylum Chordata; class Mammalia; order Rodentia; family Muridae; genus Apodemus; species Apodemus agrarius. Next base: position 59,868,420 of record OZ030019.1, read on the forward strand.
GTCTCTACCAACTGCTCTTCCACAGGTAAGGGCACGTTGCCTGGGGGTTCCACTGTATCATGCACACACATCCTGTCTTCAGCCTCTCTCTCTCTCTCTCTCTCTCTCTCTCTCTCTCTCTCTCTCTCTCAGTGATTCTCCTTTGCTCAATCGCCGCTTTCGCTGGTGTATCAGACCAGTGACCAGCGTGTATTCCCAGCAGTATTTGTCAGTGATGGAGTCATATTGGCCAAAGGACCTCAGTTGGCGTCTACTGGAAGCTTTGTCAAAATCTTTCTGCAGTATGCCGAGATTCACAATAGGAAACAGCACCGTTTCTTCGCTGGCCATGGCCATGTCCGCAAGTGACATCTGGAACACCAACCCTGTCTTGTGGACGATGTCGCCGATATTTTGATGGTTGAGTACAGAAATGAAAAATATCTGCCCCCCCCCCATGTTGGAGGACCCATCTTGGAACTGCCCTGACTCTGAGCTTTATGGCTTCTGACCTAAATTTCTTTGAAAAGTTCTTATTGCTCAAGTCGCTGTGGCCAATGCTCAATAACCAATAGCTAGAAACATCCAGATATACAAGTCTTACCTCTCCTATGCTTGCTATATATGCCAGGTGTTCAGAGAGTGCTTACTACCAGCTGGAACCCTGGCTGGACTTGAAGGAAGGAGAACAGAATGAGATCCTTGTTCTAGACTAGAACTCGCTCCAGTTGAATGCAAGAAGAGACCACTACAAACTCAGAGCAGAGCCAGGCCTTGGATCTGTGGCACACCAAGAGAATGTGTTCCAGAGGCTTCCTATCTACTCCCTCCTCCCCTGCACCTCCTCCTCTTCCTTTGCTTGTCTACTCTACGGAAAAAAAAAAAAAGCAGTGAGAACCAAACATTCAGAAATTATGTACATCTAAAACTTCTCCTATGAGAAATCTCAGGAAGCTTGTTTGTTTATTTTTTGTGTGGGGGTGTTTTGCCTGCATGTATGTCAGTATACCATATTCACACCCGGTGCCAAAGGAGACCAGGAAGGGATGTCAAATCACTTGGGACTAGAGTTACAGAGGATCCTGACAATGATGTGGTTGCTAGGGCTCAGGCCTGGGTCCTCTGGGAGAGCAGTCAGTAACTCCTGAGCCATCTGCCTCAGGGGGCTCATTTTCAAACTATTTTCAGAAGCCAGATTTTGGATAGCTAATTAACGTGCTTAGGAAAGCAGTGATCGGTGTGCACACAGATGCTCACGGAAGTTTGTTTCAAAAATAAGCAAGAAGGCTGGTGTGCTAGGGAATGCCTTCAGCCTCAGTACTCAGGAGGCAAGAGGCAGGCAAAGCTTCCTGAATTCTAGGCTAGCCTCATCGACATAGTGAGTTTCAGGTCAGCCAGGGCTACACAGCAAACCTTATTTCAAAACAATCATTTTTTTAAGAGTAGCCAAAAAATTTATCTTTAGTAACTGAAAATATCTTAGCCTCATCTTAAGTGTTAATCTTCAAAATTAATTTACAAACATAATATGTAATATAATATGTATTCATATAATTATTAAATAATATACTTATATAATATAAACATAATAGCATAATAACATATAATTCATTGTTATATATATTTTATCGGTATGGGGGTGCACTCCTGTGATGAGGATTTGGAGGGTAGGTATGATGATTAGTCCAAGGTCACCCTCAGCTCTATAGCAACTTTGAGGCTAGCCTTGGCTAAATGAAATCCTGTGTTTATTGCCATTTTATTCATAATAGCTAGGAAACAGAAGCAGCCTAGCAGTCTATCAAATGAATAGATAATGAAAATATAACACATATACAAAATATCATTATATTGGATTTGCAGGTTGTGTGAAATTGGAAAAATATAAGCTAACCAGACAAATAAAAACAAACACCTCCCGCCAGGCCTGGAGGCACATACCTTTCTTTAATCCCAGTCTTGGGTGGCAGAAGCAAATGGATCTCTGTGACTTTGAAGCCAGCCTGGTCTACATGTGAGTTCCAGGACAGCCAGGGCTACATAGAGAGACCATATCTCAAAAACAAAACAACCACCACCAAACAAACAAACACCTTATGTCCTCTCTCACACATGGGCTGTCTGAGTTAGGGAGGAAAGGATTTGTTTTTGCTTCTACTTTCATATTATTATTGCTCGACATCAAACGAAGTCAGAACAGGAACTCAGGGCGGGAGCTGGAGGCAGGAGTTGAGGGCATGAAGGAGTTATGCTCAGAGGCGTGCTCATCGTGCCTTGCTCAGCCTGCTTTCTTATAGACCCCAGGACCACCGGCCCGAGGATGGCATCACCCACAATGGCCAGGACCCCCCATCAATCACTAGTTAAGAGAACGTCCTGCCTCTGGACCTTGCGGAGGTAATTTCTCGGCTGAGCGTCCCTCCTTCTGACATGACTCTAGCGTATGTCGAGGTGACATACGAGCAGCCAGCACAGGAGCCTAGCTTCACAGCTCTTATTCTGTGTATTTAACGTAGAAACAAGCTGTTCTTCCCTGCCAGCTTTCATGAGCCAGAAGATCCTGTGCACACTGCTGGGGGAGAAAGGGCATTGAGGTCTGACTTACCCATCTGTGACATACTGGGACACACACCCTAGTCTCACTTCTTAACTGTGCATTAAGAAGTTGTCTGTTTGGACCAAAGGTGTATGCGGTGCCTACAAGGCCCAGGCAATCAATCAATCAATCAATCAATCAATCAATCAATAAAGCCTGAAGTAGTAGGGAAGGCAGGGCACTTGGGAGCAGTGGATAAGGGGAAGTCCCTCAGTCCCCTACCTTAGTCCTGTACAGCTATGAGATAATATAGGCTTGCTGTTGTCAGGCTGTTCTAAACTGGAATGCCTTGCCCTTTATGTGAGAGCAACTTTTTTTTTTTTTTAGGAACTCTGTATGGGACAACATAATGCCGGCCAAATAAAACACATCCACCTGGGCACAGGCTTCAAATCCAACCAGCATTTTACAACCTCAGGCTTAAGTCTTATGGCTTCTTAAACGACCCGTGCAGAGGCTTTCCAGATATGGAAACATGATGATCTTTCTGCCTTTACTTCTTACGTTTATGTTCAGGGGGTCTCATGAAGGAAAAATCACCACAGGGATGACATAAGAAAAAAATTAAGGAGAGAAACCGAGAAACGAGGGCGCGTTAGCCAGCAAAGGGGCGGGGCTGATCTAAAAATGAACGCTCTCTGATTTTCCTGCTCACGCGTGGTACGTAAAGAAGTATCTGAGCGAAATGAAGCGATTCTGAGAACTCATAAGCTGAAAGTACGCTAAGTGGAGAGGCTTTCATAGTAAGTAAAGGAAGGAGAAAAAGAGTGTGTGTGTGCACGCGTGCATGCCTGTGTGTGTGTGTGTGTGTGTGTGTGTGTGTGTGTGTGTGTGTACAAATTCAGCAACTCCTCTAGAAACCTAATTTCTTTAACTTTTCTTATTTCCAAGCCGTGTAAAGATATATTTTAACCTGTCTTCTAAGTACCAGAAGTCAAGATCCAATAACTTGCACGATTTCAATTTTAAGCTGGGCTGGCTGGTTTTTGCTCTAGCCATAAAGATGAAATACATGGCTATACCATTTCCAAACTTTCATCTGCTTGTTTGTTGTTTGTTTGTTTGGAGACGGAGTCTTGCGTAGCCCAAGCTGGTGGCCTCCTGATGTTGATGGTCTTAGACTTCTGACTCTCCTCTCTGAGCTTCATGCTCGGCATATGCTAAGCAAGCCCGCTACTAACTGAACTGTATCCCAGCCCAATTGAAACTTTCAAGATAGCCGGGCGGTGGTGGCGCACACCTGTAATCCCAGCACTTGGGAGGCAGAGGCAGGCGGATTTCTGAGTTCGAGGCCAGCCTGGTCTACAAAGTGAGTTCCAGGACAGCCAGGACTACACAGAGAAACCCTGTCTCAAAAAAACCAAAAAAAAAAAAAAAAAAAAACCTTTCAAGAAAGCAATATAGAAAATACATTGAGAACATATTCTTATGTTAATAATAACCTGATAGCCCATTTGACCAATTTTTCATAATTGGGTGAAATTATAATTAAAAAAAAAAAACAAGCTTTATTCCCAAAGCTTCAGTACAGCTTTAACAACGGCTCTTCCAAGCAAAATTAATTTAGTCTTGGTCTAACCCAGCTGTTTACCTTTTTTTGTTATCTACTAATATATATATATTAGTATATATATATAGTATATATATATAGTATATATATATTAGTATATATATATAGATATATATATCTAATAATATATATATATATTATTCTAATATATATATTACACCTTAGAAACCTAAAGCATTTACTCCCTAGCAGTCTCTGATGGTCAGAAATATGGAAATGGTTTAGCCGAGGGGCTCAAACCTTTCACAAGGCTAGTGTTGAGGATGAGAAGTGTAGTGGATGAGAAGCCATACAACTTCGCTGGATGACTGCTTCAGTCATCTGAAATTTTCTTCCAAGTACACTCATGAGTCTTGGGAGGAACTTGCCCTTTCCAGTATGTGGTCTTCCTAATAGGCCATCCAAGGTGGGAATATCTAAAATGATGACCCAGAACACATGATCCAATACAAACCCTGCACTCTGTCCTAACAGAGCTTGGAAGTTACAAAACATCACGTCTGTTGGGGCAGACCACACAGGATGCGCACAGTAGGAAGCAGACCCACTGGGGGAGGCTCCCATGGCAACCTGGTCTTTACCCACACACTGGAGAGATGTCACACCCAGAGTCAACACTCCCTCAGTTTAAGCTCTAACTTTGAGCTGATTGGTTGAGATCCCAACTGGCACGTAGAAATTGGAAAAGCACAGAGAGGAATTTTCTGCGCATTGGGGAAAAGGTTGGTGTCATTTTTCTCCCTTCTCACACTTACAAATGTTACTGTCTTCCCATCACTCCCATCCCCCCAGTCCTCTGCTAGATCTTCACAGTCATCTGTTCAGCCCTAACATACTGATTGGATGATAGTTTAAGGGACAGCACAGATTTGCGTCCAAGGCAAAAGGATTCAGGCTCCTTTAAAAACACATGAGTCAATCAGGCCATTGATCTGCAGATAATGAGGCTTTAGTTAGAAATCACGGTCAGCTGGTTTGGACAGAGCAGGCAACACTTAGATGGGCTTCTATAAAAAGTGGCCTGACAATGTGGTGTGGAAAAGTCAAGAAATGGAGACCAAAGCAGAAAAAGAAGCAGCCTTGCTATAGCTTGCAGAACAGTAAGCACCCTAAGCCCCACCGCTAGCACCACTTGAGCCTCTGACCCTGCAGCTGAGACTGGGCAAAGCCGAGCTCCTGGGCAGGTCCAGAGTGCCCGAGTGAAAGGGAGTCAGCACAGCAAATTAAGTGAAATCTGAGCTTTATAAAACATATTTTTATATCTGCAGATTTTCACATTATCGGCCTGCTTGATAGAGCTTTGCTCCTGAGGTCCGGATCTCACTTAGCCAACAAGGTTAAAAACAAAATCCTTATTACAGGAAATGCCCGTGTTTTACACTCAGACTTTATTGGTATTCATTTTTGCTTCATCCCAGCGCGAGGTAGAGTCCCTGCCTTATAGGTACCCAGGGGGACAGAGAAGACTGTGCAAAGTTTACAAGGTTCTGACCGAATTCTCTACGGAACCAGGGCGAGGAGGAAGGCGACTGAAAGGCAAACAACAGCAAGGCCCTAGGGACTAGAAAGGTCACACCGGGTGACAGGCGTGGGGGTGCGCGCCTTTAATGCCAGCATGGAGAAGGCAGACGTAGGTGGATCTTTGTGAGTTCAAGGTCTGCCTGGTCTACATAATGAGTTCCAGGACAGCCAGGACTACATAAAGAGGCCCTGATTAAACAAAAGTCACACAGGCTCGTAGAAAAGAGGACTGTTTCTGAGTTTCTGCTGAGCCTCCCTGAGTGGCTCCTAAAAGGGCCGGGCCCCCACCACCACCCAACCACACCCTGCCTGCTTCACTGTTTGCTTTTAATTCTGGAGATGGAGCTAACCCAACAATATATATATACACATATATTACATATATATTATATATAATATATAAACAATTATGCTATTATATATAATATATCATATATACTACATGTGTATATATACTATATATAATATAACAATTATATTATATAATATAAATTATATATACATATATATACGTACATATATATATGTGTGTACGTATGCATATGTATATATATAAAGTGGCATGACAACATGGTGTGGAAAAGTCAAGAAATGGAAACCAGCCGGGCGTGGTGGCACATGCCTGTAATCCCAGCACTTGGGAGGCAGAGGCAGGCAGATTTCCGAGTTCGAGGCCAGCCTGGTCTACAGAGTGAGTTCCAGGACAGCCAGGACTACACAGAAAAACCCTGTCTCAACCCCCCCCCAAAAAAAAAGAAAAGAAAAGAAAAGAAATGGAGACCAAAGCAGAGAAAGAAAAATCCTAGCTATAGCCTGCAGCACAGTAAGTAGGTGGTTTTGAGCACCCTAAGCCCCACCTCTATCACCACTTGTGCCTCTGACTCTCTGCAGCTGAGACTGGGCAAAGCCCAGTTTGTGTGGCAGTCATCCATGTGGGTCTGTGTACATAGGGTCCATGAGTGTCTGAGGAGCAGAAGTTGTGCAGGAGCAAGCCCCCCCAACATGGGGGTTGGGAGCTAAACCTAGGTCCTCTGGAAGTAGTCGCTCATAATGACCGAGCCCCCAAATCCTCGCCGAACCTTTTTAATATTTGCCTGAAATCTCACTGGGTACATGTTGCTGTGATTTCCTCAGTCAGACTCTATGGTAGACATTTGTTCTTGCTTAGCTCGGTTGTTATTTTAACACACAGTACAGTGATTATATTCTGATCACGTTTATATAGGTTACATGTGGATGCACTTTTACGTATGCGTACGCATGCATGTGTGAGGAGATCAAAGATGGACGTCAAGAGTTCTCTATTTATTGAGCATTTCGACTAGTTTGGCCGGCCGATTGCTCTGGGGATTGCCTGCTTAGCTGTGTACCTGTGCCTTCTATCTAAACGTAAACTTCCTGCTCGGGCTTCTAAGAGTGCTAAAGAGGGGTCCCAGGACCTCTTGTTCTCCCTCCCAGTGTGACCACACAGACTAAATCTCCTTTCTCTGCTTTCACTATTACTTATTTGCTTAATTGGCCTCCTGAGGATGGGTGGTCGAGCCTGGCTTGTTAGGGCTGCCGGGCCCAGGCTCTCACCCTGACAACTTCAGAAACACTGTTTGAGCAAACAGCTTTGATGCAATTAACTTATGCTGCACTTTGAAAGCAAACGGGGCCATTCATCTGGAAGTACGCACGAAAACAAAAGGCCCCCCAAATATGCCAGCTAGCACAGGAGACTTGCTATTTCCTGAAAAAAAAAATGACATTAAGTTCTATGGTGAGATTAGGTGTTATGCACAACCCCTACACTGACAGTCTTGAGTATTCAAGAGCTAACTTCTCTCCTGAAGGCTGTGGAATGCCCAACCGGAGTACTTTCACATTTCAAATGTATCATGCCTAATGTAGTCCAAGAAATTCAGTTGCAAATTAAAATGTTTCCCCCTCCATACTTAAAAGGTGTTACGTGAACTGGAAGATAAATGAAGTTCAAGGAGCAGGGTGACTGGGGGACGTCACGGCATTGTGTTCAAGCACTCCAGACCCTTTTCTTTATGCACCCCCCACACAGAGATGTTTCTCCCACAAATACGAACATAAAACCAAGAGTTGAATCCTAGACGACAAGAACCGGGGGTACTATCAAGGAGACGGGTCAGAGGGCTCCTTCTTCTCCTGTGTCTCGTGTCATTGCCTTCTTTCTACATTTCAATTCCCAAAGAAGAAAATGAGATGGGCCTAGACCGGGGTTCTAGTGACCTTGGCTTTTGATATTGTACCCCAGTCCTTATATTTCACTTTCCTACTGCATATTATGAGATGTGCTGTATATGCTTGTTTTGTTTTGAGACAGTCTCACGTATCCCAGGCCGGCCTTCAGAAACATGGGGAAGCTTGACCTAGAGCCTCTGATCCTCCTTGTCTTCACCTTCTCAGTGCTGGGGTTATACGCATGCATGTGATATCACACCCATGTTATGCGGTAATGAGACCCACACATATGGAGTGAGAATTTGGGTTTCTTTTAACAATACAGGACTAGGAATGTGCTTTGGCTTTCACCCCGGGTGTGGGGGTGTGGGACTGCTCTCAGGCTGCTCACAGCCACCGACTGGGTTTGCCTCATGCTCTAGCAGGGGTATCATTTTGCTATCCAGAGATAGCTTCTGTGATTGCATGTCATTTAGAATTCTGGGGACTTTTTAAAGGGTAGATAGACACTAGGGTTCCAAGGGGCGAGGCGGGTGGTTGTTGGCTAACAAGTCGTTGTTGGTTGTTGTTGGCTGAGGTATGTTAAGTGGTTGTGCGCAAAAAGCTAGAAGAAAGTAGATATTCTGACAGCAAAGATCAACCTTGCCCCAAAGAACTTCATACCTCTGACCAAGAGAAAGTAATCTAATGATAATGGCATGTCCTTTGAACCCCTGACTTTATTCAGGGACCTCTTTCCTTTACTCTCTATCCCTTTTCTCTATGTAGTATTAGGGGGTGGAATGGGTGGAAGACAGAAGAACCCACAAAGCCAGCATTGCACTCAGCTACGCCCCCAGCCCTCACCCCTGGCCCTCAAGCGTGCTTTTTAATACAGTAGCGTAGTTCTGTGCATTCCTGACCAGCGTTAGCCCCATCGTCTGCATGGCCTTTATGCCTGTTTGTAGCAATTAGTTTTCTCCCTCAGAGCTGAGATTTTAGTCAACTTATTTTATTTTGTCCATTAAAAAGAAGACAGCGATATGAGAATAAAACGTTTCTTTAAAGCAAAGGAAACAATCAGAGTCAACAGACACCAGCCACGCTTTACACAAGGAACTGGTCTCCAGAACTTACAAAGGATTACAGGAGTCAGCTACTAAGCAAACAGAACTACCAATCCACAAATGGATAAATGAACTAATATTTTTTAAAGAAATAAAATGGTCAGTAACTATTATTAAAAGCACCCTAGTTGTCAGAGAAATAAAAATTGGAAGTACTTTGATATTTCAGTCAGAAAGGCTATTGTCAGGAAATCTGATAACCAATATCAAAGATGATATGGAGGGAAAGAGACTCTTATTTACTGTTGGTTGTGGTGCAAATTAATACAGTCACTGAAGAAATCAGTTTGGAGATTTCTCAAAAAATTAAAAAGAGAACTACCAGATGACCCAGTTATTTAATTCCTGGGCTCATGCCCAAGAACACATGCCCTACCGTAAGGATATTTACACCCCCATAGTTATGGCCACTTTATTCTCTAGAGCAAGGGATTGGGATATATGATGGAATAGTACTTAGCTCTGGAGAAAAATGAATTTTAAAAAATTGCAGGAAAATGAACTTTTATAAGTGAGATCAGATAATCTCAGAAATAAAAAAAAAAAACCCTCATACTCTTTCATATATGGGAGCGAGGTATGTATGCAGATAGTGTACACCTGGTGCTGCAGAGCATGTAGAAAGGGGGAGGGAAAGGCTAAACTCCGAGATGAAGAGGGGCTTATGCGTGCACTGGGCAGGAGTTATGAAAGACGGTGTAAAGCTAATCATTTTCTAATTCTGGTTTCATCACAGATGTGTTTGTTTGGAGTGGTAGATACTGCAGAAGATGTGTTCAGTACTCAAAGTGTACATTTAATGTGAAGCTCCCCGGCTTCCATTCCAAATGTCTGTTCTAACTGTACCAAAGCCCAGGAGTTGTACAGACTTAAGCCTGTTTATTTCCGACGTATGATGCTTTTCTTTATTTGGAAGATAATGTTTGTAAATAATATTTATTATTAAAATATTTTTTAAAGATATAGAAATGCATGCTGCAGTCCCCCCTGAGTTTTTCATGAGTCCCATGATAAGGATGTCACTAAGCAAGCCATATAGCCACTGTCATAGGCTGAGTGGCGAGGACATCATAGGCTGGGTCACTTGAAATGCCAGAGGCCAGGTGACTTGGGACACCAAGGTTAAATAATTACACTTTGTTGTTTCACACTCCAAATTCCTTTTGTAATAAAAAAAAATCAGATTTTATTTACTGAATGCTTAGTAACAACACCAGCAAAATCACAAGGATTTAAGAACGACAGGAAAGGAAAATCACAGTGAACTTCTTACCTATGTGCATGCTGATGACCAACAAAATATCTGCCCTGTGAAACACAACTCTAAGTAGAATAATATCTTAACACATTTGGTCTCTTTACTCCCCCCAAAACATGCAAGAGACACTCGTTTTCCACATTCCCCTTTCCCTAGCACCTGGGTCACTGGGAAGGAGTTTTGAAAATAAGTGTCGCCAGGCAGTGGTGGCACACACCTATAATCTAGCACTCGGGAAGCAGAGGCAGGCGGATTTCTGATTTTGAGGCCAGCCTGGTCTACAGAGTGAGTTCCAGTACAGCCAGGGCTACATAGAGAAACCCTGTCTCGAGAAAGCAAATAAATAAATAAATAAATAAATAAATAAATAAAAGAAGTGTCAAGGTCAAACAGACATACGATAGTATGATCCTGTGAGATTCATTTGCCCGTGTGTACCACAAGCACTCTAATATATACAATGAATATTAAAATGAATACTATATCATATATTACGATAAACCAGAACTGTCTACAGTCGCCAGTGGAGACAGCCTTCTACAGGGCTTTTCTAGTGTTCTTGAGATGGGAGGATTCACTCTGCTCCCTCGGCTGCTCTCTAACCCCCAGGATGCTCTCCCCTCGCCTCCCTGGTACCTGGGACAGTAGACATGGCCCCTAGGGCGCATTCCTTGCAGGGCTCTGGCCCACTGCTGTTCATCTAATCTCACTCCAATACTTCCCTAATACTTGTCTCCAATACCGATCATCAAAACCTGCACTTTTAAGAGTTAATTACTTTGAAAATTGGTAATTGGATGTTAGGCCGTTTCATCATAAATAAATATGTGAGTTTTGAAATTGATTATAGCTTCCTGGGCCACTCTACCTTCTCCATGCCCTGACATGCAAATGTTCTTCTTGTGCCCACAGCAGCCGGGCCTGAGCCAGGCCCCAGGCTGAAGTGACTCCATCTCATGGCTGAGCCGCACATAAGTCTGAGCTAAAGAGGGGGAGCGGGCACACATGTGGAAACCAGCCCTGGCAGTTAGAGTCAGAGGTACCTACATCCTGGGGAGCTTGAACAGAACAAGGACAGTGTCCTGGGCATCCCCTTCCTTACACAGAGGCGGGGCTATTGGTTGTCCTAGAGTCCCAACGGCAGCTGCGGGTGACCAGCGGTGCCCTCTGGCCACGCCATCACACCCTCTTCAGTTGGACTCTGGCCCAGAATCATGCACGAGTTGTAGACTGTCTGATCATATGTACTCCTCTTTGTTAGACTAAGTTCAACCAAAGCTTACTACAGAAAGATAGCCTGATTTCAACCAAAGCCTGATTTTTAACTAAAGCACTCAACACTTAAAACTTATGTTTGAGGCCAGCCTTAGAGAGGTTTCCCTCGAAACATCAAGCTGTGTCTGGCCTTGGCCTCAGTCTGCTCTTTTAATTAGGCCACCTGAGGTCCTGAGGCTGCAACCTGGGATGCTCTTAAGGCATCGCTCTGTGCCTGCTTGCCCCATTGCCCACGGGCTACAGTCCTACTGCCCTTTCTTCCTAACCTTCCATGCCTCCGGCCAGGAACTTTTGTCTCCTAAAGCAAGATGAGGCCCTGAAAATTGTAACAGACTTGTTAGCTTAACTGTTTGTAACTGACCAGTTAGCAAAGTGGAAAAGACTAGCAAGGAAGGAACGAAAGAAGAAGGAACCATTGGGGGCGGGGGGGAGACCCAACCTCAGACCTCCAACCTTATCTTCCTCTTGCCCTTCAGCAAGGTAAACCTCCCCTGGCATTTCACTTGAGCTCTAAAACATTTTAAAACCATCTCCCGACTTAGCACGAATATGAAGAAGAGAACAATGAGCGGATGTTTCCCAGTGATCTCAGTATGTTTCATTTTTAGGAAACCATTGGGAGACAGACCTGTTATTTGAGGGTAAGCATTCCACTGTCTTTGATTTGGTTGTAACTGGTGACTTCTGTGGGACCAGACAGCAGTTCCCTTTCCTTCTGAGAAATCGCAGTGATCTCTTTGGGGAGCTTTAGGACCTGAGGCCTCTAACTACAGTGAAATATTAGATTACAGTGGGAATTCCACACAGCATCCAAGTCATTGAAAGAAAGTAGAGTGTGATCCCTCCGTTGGGTCCTACTTATGAACCCCAGGAACATCTCCTAGACTGGGCAATCAAGGAAGATGGGCAGGACATACCTGACACGTTCCCACCAATGTGTCTGCGTGGCCATTCGGCCGAGCTCTGTGAACTACTCAAGACTCAGCAGAGGTGTAACATGTCCCCTGACTCATCACAACCTACTTAAGTCAACTGTGAAGTGTTCAGCTTCTGACTGGAAACACTGAGTCCTCTCAACACATTATATGACAGACTAACAACTCCCTGACTCCAGATACAATGGGATGGAAACTAATACGAACCTTTCTAAACATAAGGGTTTTCTTTCTCAGCTTAGTTTCCTGCTGTTCTATTTCTATCCTGTCCCCATTAAGAACCAAACATAACCGGAGAGAGTGCCTCTGCCTGCTTCTGTGGGTTTCCTCCAGCGTCTCGTCGTCGTCAGGAAGTAGTCAGCCCAGCCGTGTGGAACAGCAGCTAACAGGGACTCGGGAGTACACAGATTTAGACACTGGTTCTCATACCTCCCTTCACATCACCCCGGGCCTCTTCTCTAAGCCACGCTTCTCTAAAGGAGAGAGAAAAGCAGCTAAAGGCAGCTACAGACAAAAGGAGACAACGTATCAGAACTGGAAGGCACAGAGCCAGCCTCGATGCAGTGGCTCCGCGCACAGAAACTGCTATTCTCTGCACACAATGGAAAATCTAGGAGCAAAGAGACATCTTTAGTTCTACCAGCTTAGTAATGCAATATGCATTTCATAGTCTGCATCCATAGGAAAGCTCATTTTACAGTAATATAACTGTAATATACAATTCTCTGTTTTAGTATTTTTTTATCTTTTTAAAATTTAATTAAAAAATTTTTTTTACTTATTCACTTTACATCCCGCTCACTGCCCCTGATTTAGTATTATATTTACTTTTCCACATCACTTTGTAGGGCCCCTAACGACTTTTTGCTTTGTGGCGTGGGATTTTATTAAGCGGACTACTATAACCTAGTCACTCAAGTTCTATCAAACACTTGAGGCATTTTGATATTATAAACAATGTTATAACAACACTTCCACACATACAGCTCTTTCCTTCTGTAATATTCTTTCCTCAGAACCAGTTGCCGAAGCAGGGGTTGTAGTAAGCCTCTCTGGGACTGCCACTAATTTTGACAAACTGCTTTTCATTAGGTTATGCAGTTTGGACTTCCTCCCCAAAATGTAATAAATGTCTTTTTTTTTTTACTTTTTTTTTTTTTCCGAGACAGGGTTTCTCTGTGTAGCCCTGGCTGTCCTGGAACTCACTCTGTAGACCAGGCTGGCCTTGAACTCAGAAATCCACCCGCCTCTGCCTCCCGAGTGCTAGGATTACAGGCGTGCACCACCACCGCCCGGCTCTTTTTTTACTTTTTTAAAGTTCAAGTCTATTGTGTGTTGCAGGCTGGCCTCAGAAGCTGGGCCTACGGGCACATGCCACCACACCCAGCTAAAGTCAGGAGTGTCATGGTGTCCTTTCCAATCGTTAACACTGCGGACATCTTGCATCCATCAGGTTCGTGCCAGGCACCGGTAACAGTTCTCTGCTTGTGCCATCAGCACTTTTATTACAAACCCCAGGACTGTTGGCGACCCTCTGTTCAGATGAGGGCGTGGCTGAGGTTCCACGGCAGCTGACCCCAGCGCCTGTCCTGGAACTCGGGTCCTACCACATGGCTGTCCTGCCCTGCTCAGTACGCAGGAGGCTGCTACCACAGGAGCATTAAACATTTTCTAACTTTGTTATCGTCTTACCGCATCATCCATCCATGTGATTTGGCTCCTTGCTTGGCTCGAAATGGCCTGCCGTGAGTGACAAGGAGCTCAGAGCATGACCAACCTGTAACGATCTTCTGACGCGTTACTAAGACTATATTTATCTGCATGGCCGGCTGAACTTTGTTTCTCTGGCCTGGTTGGGTTGGGTTGGGTTTTGTGACAGCGTCTGGCTGTGTAACCCAGGCTTGTGGAACTCACGTTAAGCTTTGTGCGTCTGCTTCTTGAATTCTGGGATTACAGGCGTGCACCCTGGCTACCCTCCTCCCATCCCACCCTGCCACACCACGCGGCTCCTTCAGATTCCCTTCTAGCAGGACTCAAATGTAGAAGTGTTTTGTAAATATGTGATCCAAATCGGTGTGGCTGTCCTTCAAGATGGCTCCCTCCTGGTGTCCAGCAACACCTCTAAAACTCCATCAATGGTTAAACAAAACTGTTTTTTTATCCAGGAAAGTTAAACTCGAGTCTGTCTCCCAGCACACCCCGGTACCTGCGTTGTGCCTTGCAATATAGGCCAGTGCCCAGGCTGCAGCTTCCTTGACTCCAGGGTCAAAATCTTCCAAGCATATCACCAGTGAGTCCAGGGCGCCGCAGTCAACCGTGGCCTGCGCCAGCTGAGGGGAGTGTTTGCCGACGGCTCGCAGCACAAACGCAGCGGCTTTCTTGTAGACGCACTACAGGGGGAAAAAAAAAAGAGGACAAACCCAGAATCTAAACTAGCCTGAGAGCAACACAAAAATGGCATTAATACGAAAGCACAACCGCCTCTGAACGCAGACAATGGGAGCAGTGAGGGCACGCCGATTCTTCATCCCCGCCCTTGCCTCCGTTCAGTAATTAACCTGCAAACAAGGTACGCCTTTAAATCGCGCCAAAAAATGTTTTATTTTGAAGCATGCATTCGGAAATTGTATAAAGTCAAATATAAACATGGGACTTTCTGCAGATTCATAAAATAATTGGATTCTCTATATCTGCTTGATACTAAAAGGTACTGTTTGACTTGGGGGGGGGGACTCTGGGATGTTAGCGTATTAGCCGTCTCTGTTGACTGGCCGCCTCTTTTCTGTTATTTTCCCTCAGTGTCTAAGCATGGCAGGTTTTCCTGACCTCGGAGAACCACACTAAATAGCAGCTATGCTCCGAGATAGATATACCTAGAACTCACATGAAGTTAAATCATTCACAACATTTCTAAAACTTCTCCTGGTTAAAAATAAATAAACAAACAAAGGGATATATTATTTTTCTATTCCAGAAAGGGCTTTTGGGGGGGGGGCGAAGGGGGGGTTTCAAGGCAGGGTTTCTCTGTGTAGCCCTGGCTGTCCTGGAACTCACTCTGTAGACCAAGCTGGCTTCGAACTCAGAAATCCGCCTGCCTCTGCCTCCCAAGTGCTGGGATTAAAGGCGTGCACCACCACGCCCGGCTCAGAAAGGGCTTTTAAAAAGAAAAAAAAAAAAACTTGTCAGTCGTTGTGTGACTTGTGAATGCGGCTCCATATTGTATAGTATGCCCAATATACAAATTTCACTTGGCTAAAGGATGAAAAATGGAAGTGAAACACAGGAGTAACGTGTTACTCTCTTCATGTTACTAAACAAATATATAGGAAATGTTTAGCTACAGTACAGTTGATATGTGACAGGTATAATATAAAGATGATCTCATAATTCTCTGCTGGTTTTGTTGCTTGTCTGTTTAAGATCAGGTCTCACTGTGTATACTGGGCTGACCCTGAATGTATCACACAGCCCATGCTGGTCTTGAACTCACAGAGACATGCCTGCCTCTATATCCTGAGTGCTGACATCAAAGGCATACACCACCGCTTTCAGCTGATCTCACGGTACTTATTAATAAAACCCAACTAATCTCCTACTTGAGATGATCAGTTTTGACTTTTGTATATTGACTACTGTCTAAGTTCCATTTCCATTGCTGTGAGGAGACACCAAGGCGGCGGGCACAGCTCAGGAGCAGCAGCTGAAAGCTTATATCTGACCCACAGCTAGGAGGCAGAGAGGAAAGGAACCGGAAACGGCTAACACGGTGTCTTAGTTAGGGTTTTACCGCTGTGAACAGACACCACGACCAAGGAAACTCTTGTAAGGACAACATTTAACCGGGGCTGGCTTACAGGTTCACAGGTTCACAGGTTCAGTCCATTCTCATCAAGGCGGGGATATGGCAGAATCCAAGC
This sequence comes from Apodemus agrarius, assembly GCA_964023405.1. Lineage (NCBI taxonomy): Eukaryota > Metazoa > Chordata > Mammalia > Rodentia > Muridae > Apodemus > Apodemus agrarius. The sequence goes on from OZ030019.1 coordinate 59,884,773, forward strand.
AGGTGTGGTGCAGGAGTAGCTGAGAGTTCTACATCTTCATTCGAAGGCTGCTGGCGGAATACTGGCTTCCAGGCAGCTAGGATGAGAGTCTTAAAGCCCACGTCCTCAGTGACACACCAACTCCAACAAGTCCACACCTACTCCAACAGGGCCACACCTCCTAATAGTGCCACTCCCTGGGCCAAACATATACAAACCATCACACATCAGCTTTTGAAACCTCAGAGCTCCCCCTCCAGTGGCACACCTCCTCAACAAAACCACATCTACTAACTCTCAAACAGTTTCACCAACTGGGATCAAGCGTTCACATATATGAGCCTATTGTGGCCATTGTCACTCAGACCATCATAGTAGGAAGGACTTGTCAACTACAGTACCTTCTCTGAAGGGTTTCTAGTCACTTAGACTAAAAACACAAACAATAAAAATTATAAGAGACAGAAAACACACTAAGGGTATTTTAACATGCTATATCTAAAAAATGTAACACATGACAATGTAAACAATATACTATGCTAGTCCGGTGCTTTAATGCAACCTCTTTCCTTTACTTTCTTAAATCATATCAAGAACCCAAACTCTATTATCAAAATTAAGGTAGAGTGTAGGCATAAATTTTTTGCAACCTATTTTTAATAAGGGTTCAACCTCTCCTCTAGCCCACCACCCAGCAGAGGTAGTGGAAGAGAAAAGTTATTAGGCTATGGGGGGAAGTGGACCTGTTCAGCAATAGTTCTTTGCGGGTGAGCTCAATCTTCTTTGGTAGCAGTTCAGTCCTGAAGCCAACACCAAATAGGAATCGGCAGGCAGACACCAGGCACAAACCAGCAGCTGTAGTTCAACCCTGAAGAAACCGCCAGGCTCGCCAACTGGCCTGAGGCAAGGCCATGGAAGCCACGAGCTGCCGCAGGAACCTTCCAAGCAGTTCTTGGGCGAGTTTCTCTCTGTGGCGGTGTCTCCACAAGTTGAGCTCAACTGTGTAAGGCGAACCAATGCAAGCATGTTGTTATCAGAGAATAACGAAGTGGAGCGGACCAAACCGATGCTCCGTGCTCAGCTCCCACCGTCTGTGGAGTCATGTTCATACTCCTTTATCACAGGCCCTTTCAAGTGTTTGCTACGTCAAAACATCCTCTCACCTGTGTCTGCTTCAGGAAAACATTCTTTCCCATGTCCGTGCCAGCAAAACATCCTCTCACCCGTGTCTGCTTCAGGAAAACATTCTTTCATGTGTCTGCTTTAGCAAGACATCTTTTCACCTGTGTGTCCCAGCCGAACATCATCTGACACAGCTAACTTTCCAAAGAAACTAGACGTTTCCACTCCGGTAGAGCTTTAAATTAACTTTACTTTAAGATTACTTTATTATAATCGTAAAAAATAATGGCACATTTCTTGTCATTACCTTAAACTAATTTGGCTTTTTCTATTCTGTAGAATTATCAGATTTACAATGTAAAGTTATTAATAGCTCCCTGTTAACTACCAGTGCCTATATTCACTTTCTCCTGCCTCGTTCTAATGTTTCATGTTCTTATTCCTATAGCCAAAAGAACTGAACACAAAATGTTCATTTACAAAGGGGGCAGGGGCTTCAGCCGCAGTGCAGACCGCAGAGCCTCATGGGTAAGGCTTCCAGTCCTTGCTATGCTTGTTTGTGGTCAAGGCCCCGCCTCACTTCCGTGTCTAGTGCTTATAACTAGCACACAGTCAGGCATGCTTAGAAAACTATCGGGACTCTCCCACGTGGGGTGCAAAAGCGCAGAGCCTGCTTTCCAAGGAAAGGCCAAATAGTCCAGAGGGAGGAAGCCTGGAAGCACAAATGAAGCAGAAATGCTCACAGAAAAAAAAAAAATGAAATTTCTATAATTCCTTGAAACGACATTTAAAAAGTAAAACTATCAAATAAAACAGTTTTTTTTTTCACAGTTAAGATGTTTTTAGTCCGGTGAAATAAATGCATCATAAAATCCCCACGTTCACTGTGATGCATTCCCACTGGGGCAGGTGTCACTGCTGTCTATCTTTAAAGCATTCTCACCATCTGAGAATCCCTTAAAATAAACAGTCCCTCCCTCTCCTCCTCCTTCCTCAAGCCTTCGGCACCCACAAGTCTGCTTCTGTCTACACAGATTTGCATATTCTCTACATTCCTATAAATTGTACCCTACAGTCTTTCGTGTCTGGCACCGCTCATTACATAATGATTTAAGAATCCTCCATGTGGCATTTATCAGTGCCCAGGCCCTTTCTATGACAGAGTAACAGCCCGTGGGATGGATGGCGTTTTCTTACTTGTTCTTGATAGACTTGGTTTGTCCGCTCACCCCATGCTGTGGGTCACACTGCTCTGAACATTTGTATATGACTTTCGTGAGCGCCGAGATTAGTTCTTTCAGACGCTAGAATCGCTCATTCGTATCACGACCATGGAGCTTGCTGCGCGCCTACTGACCTGCTTCTCGTGGTGTTCATGCCGTTCTCCATCCCTCTGACAGTCGCTGAGGGTCCCTGCTTCTCTTCGTCATCACCTCCTTACGGTCGTTTGTTATGGTCACCCGGTAAGTGTGCCTTTGATTTGCACCTCTTACGGGGGCTGCCAAGTTTCTCTTGTGATTTTCACCATTTGGAAATGTTCTTTTAGGGAAGTATCAATTCAAGTTCTTTGCCCGTTCTTTTATTTATCTTCTTAATTATATAAATAGGAATCTAGTCTTAAGGAAGGTGCATACCTGCATTATGATATGCTAAGAGGGGGATGGGTGGTCTAAAACCCTACTTACAGACACCAAATAGCGCATTAGAAACATAGAATAACACCAAAGTTTTCTCCCCGCCCCCCCCCTCTCTCTGTGTGTAGACCAACGACCAACTTTGGGAGTCATCCTCAGGAAAACCTTCTGCTCCCATGAGACATTTTCTTTGTCCCAGAGCATCCGTTATGCAAGACCAAGCAGCCAGGGAACCCCAAGAGGCCCTCTGTTCCTGCCTTGCATCCCAGTGCTGAGATTAGAAGTTTGTACCGCTATGCCTGCCATTTTTATTTTGGGAACTGAACACAGATATCGGTGTTTATGGGGTAAACACTGTAAGAACTATCTCTCTAACCCCCTTCCCTTTGGAAAGTTCTTTAAGAAGAGCTGGAACTCTTGTTTACTTAGAAGGGTGCCTGATCAAACTTTCAATTTACCACCCTCTAGGCTGGCTCTTACTCTGTCACCTGCATGTTAGTACTGCTGAAAGCAGCTATGATCTCATCGGGGTGTTGTCCTTTCCCCTGAGGTAGGTCTAGAACTTTGACGTGTAAAGAAACACTGTGTGTGTCTATCTAGCCCCTAAACTTTTTGCGTGGTCCTCTTAAATTAGCAGTAATAAAAAAAATGCCTTTAAGTCCCAAAGCAAAATTCCCTAAAGATATTCTCATGCGCATATAGGGAACGAAGGTCGTATTAGCATTCTGGGATTCTAATGCCTTCCAGTTTACAACTATCAGTTTGTAAAATCTAAGACAAAAAAAAAAAAGTTTGTGAAAAAGTCTTACATTCTGCTCTGCCAATGAATACACAAGCTGAGGAAGAATGTCGCCCTTCACCACTGCTTCTGCTAAGTCGTCATTATAGTTGGCCAGCCTCCCCAGGGCCAAGGCTGCGGTCTGTTGAATGGTTGGGACCACGTCCAGAAGAAGAGGCCTCAGCAAAGACATTATACCTGAGTGAAAGGGCGAGAAACAGAACTCAGCCACATTTTACTTTAAAAAGCAAACCATGTGGTTCAGCACATATTTATTCAGAAAATGAGGTTTAAAAATAACCAAAAAATTAGTAAAACAAATAAATAAATAAGTAGACCA